>PVJD01019494.1:0-11563 GCA_004026545.1 Mormoops blainvillei
CCTCCTCCCTTTCTTGCCCCTCCATCCCTACCCTTCAATTCCCTCCTCCTCCCACCCCACCAGCAAATAACATCCTCTTTCTCAGCCAACTTCTTGTTGAGGGCTTTTTGGAGTAACTAATTCCCCGCAGGACTGATCTGACTCATCCCATGTAGGGTGTATAGTCATGTACTTGGGACATGTGAAAACAGGCCCCTGAAGAAGGTGGACTCAGGGCTGCCCACTGCCAACATTTTCCAGGTGAGCACGATTGGATTACCAGCACAGGCCAGACCTCAGTGCACGGGGCAACCAGGCAAGATTTGCTGGCAGTGGGGGTAGCGAGGCCGTGAGGAAAATCTGCTTTCCAGCAAAGAGCGGCTCGCAATCTCCATGATGTTTTCCTAGACACAGTTTTAGCTTTTAAAATTTCCTGCAAATGAGGTCTTTCTCATTCCGGGTGAGTGGGCCCTCCCCTCCTCCTGCATCTGACATCCCTGCCGCTGCCAGCCGATTAGGCAGGAGTTAGGAAAGGCACCCGCTGGCTGGAGCAGGCTGATTCCACGGGCACTCATTGGGAGGTTTTGGGTGTCTCCAACTAGTAAATACACTTGCTGTTGTGACCCCCATACATAAAAGGCAAAGTATCACATTTTCCTCTGAATTCTTGAGGAAATTGCTCTCATATACAACACCAACCTTTGGCTGCGTGACAGAGACGGAGTGTCGTTTGCATGCCATTACCAGGCTGTAAAGTCTGGTCAGGGCTGCCTTTTCGGAGTTTCCAATCTTTGGGGATCCTGGGAGGGTCACCCTGCGGGTCAGGTTTGTTTAGTCTGGTCCGTAATGGTGTAAAGTGGCCTTGACTGTCGAGCCCACCTAAATAATGCCCTATCTGTTTGATACTTCAACAGTCCCTCTAAGTTGTATATATGTTTCACTTTCTAATAGTGAAAGCCGAATTGGATTTCATTGTTAATAGAAGGCAAATTGTTTCTAAAAACAACCTCATCTTGCTTTGAAAATCAGCCAAGTTCAGAGGGCCCCCGCATTTTCAGGGTGATCTACATTTTCCCTGGGAAAATGGTACAACATTTCAGTGTTTTTGTATCCACATTAACCACTCTTTGCATCTCTTTTCAGAGATTCGTTTGAACATGCTCTCTTTTTAAAACTTTTACTGCAGTATAGTATACATAGAGGAAGCGGCACACACCGCAAGAGTATGGTGAATTTTCAGACTAAATACACCCTAGCAACTGGCCCCCCATCACGAAGAAGAGCCTCATCAGCCCTCCCGGAGACCCTTATGACCCCCCCCACTTGTTTACCTAAGGTTTTCTGTCTCGTAACTTATTCCTCATTTCCCGACAGTTAACCTTCTCTGAATCGTCACATACACTTCAGGAGGGGAAAAGAGCCTGTTTGATCTTCTGGGTAATCATAAAGAGTGCCTTTCTAGAATCTTTAAAGCTGGCATTGTAATGGCCTATGGAGCTTTGCAAATTCACGAATACCTTGTTAAAATGGGCTTCATTTTTATACGGATCCCCCTAGAAGCTCAAATCATGCTCCTTTACAACTATTTCACACAATAAAAACCCGGTTTCAAAAGTTTAGTCTAAGTGGTATGGGCTCGTCCCACTAATTCATGCTCTAGTTTGTGAAACACTGCTGAACCCACTTTATAAATGGTAAGCAACTGTAGCCACGGGGGTGGAGAGGATAGTGGTGGAAGAAAGATGCTCATTGCAAAAATTTTTGCTCGGAGGCTTTTCAGAGTAAATAAGTTCGCCTCCCCAACCCCTCTATATTTCAAAACGAATCTTGTTTGAAGCCCTATAGATGGACTTCCCCTCCCCACTTTAAAAACAGTTCAATTCCTTTCTTCCTAAGCTTCTCAGCTCCCAGCACAGCTTTCATTACAGCAACATAAATAAAAAGTGACATTAAAATTATACAGCCCTGTGTAAAGTAGTTTAAGGAAAATGTCTTTTATGGCAGCTTTTATGGTTTCACCAATTAGTTATTAGATTTTTCTCTATTTTTAATTCGATGTCCTGTGTGTGCATTCTGAAAGGTTTTTTCCCTCTTTCATCTCCTGGCTGTAATAGGGTTGGGGGCGGGGGCGGGGCGTTGAGCCCTGTTTCGCTAAGTTCTTGTAGCATTTCCCACAGCCCGTTGCTAAATTTGAGCAAAACAGTTCCTCAGGATAGAAGCCAGCATTGAGCCATTTTCAGGTGAGATGTGGTTCACCCCCTCCTGAGCTCTCAGTGTCCCCTGCAGTCAGCGGTGGAGGCGGGGGGC
The DNA here is from genome assembly GCA_004026545.1 of Mormoops blainvillei. Classification (NCBI taxonomy): domain Eukaryota; kingdom Metazoa; phylum Chordata; class Mammalia; order Chiroptera; family Mormoopidae; genus Mormoops; species Mormoops blainvillei. The sequence goes on from PVJD01019494.1 coordinate 2,287, forward strand.
TGTCTCCCACTGAGGGTAGCTGCTGGCAGGCCTCGAGATGGCACCATAACAGTTGGACCTTAAGCTGATAAATCCTGAGTTTTTAGTAACTTTCCAAATATTCCCAGGGAGTGAGAATAACAGAGATTTACTCCTGCCAAAATTTAATCATGCAGAAAAAGCGAAATTTAGATCGGCATATAGATTATTTTTTAATGTGATCGCTCGACAGCGGAGGGTGAGGAAGCCAGAAGTTGAACACTTAGCGCAGCCGAGTCTAGACCATTGCAATTTGATTCATTTGGGGGAATTGTATTAGGTTTTAGGGTTTGGCTTGGGCCAGGCTGTTCTGTTTGGGAGTGCATGATGTCATTGTGTCAAGCGTGTCACGGCCAAGGCATTTTGATATTTATGTTGGCCCCAGATCTAGCCCAGAGTACATGGCAGGCTCAATTTATTGCTACTTTAACTTTGTTTAGTCATGGAGAGGCTTTATTTATGTTGGTAAATTTCAAACAGTGGCCAACAGTGACCGCACAATGAAAAGGCCTGCAAGATTCGTCATCGATAAATCACCTTGTTGCTGAGTTTCTTTAATTAAGGAAAAACTCCGTCTGTTGATCCCTGTGGTGGCTGGAAGGAAAGCAGGGTGGGGGGGGCTTTGATTAATCCGTCTATCAGCTCGGCTTTGGAAAGTGAGTCTCCTGTTTCTGATTGTAGCTGGGCAAAGACCTAAATAAAAATTTATCTTGTCAAAACCAATGGGCTAACTGAAAGCAAATAAAGAAGTTTTATGGCATCCACATAAAGTTAAATAAATAGGGAGAAAGTGCAGTGGGTCCTGTGGACATTTTCCAGTACAGTATGTGGCTGTTCTTTGGGGAGAGCTCATTAACTTAAAAAAAAAATTACCTTTAATGGGCCACTCGTTATCGTCATCATCAAATGGTTCGTTTGTCTAATGTTCCAGGGTTTAATACCTGATTAAAACCAAAGACCGGGAATCATGGCTCGGTGCTGCTGGAACTAACCAGGGTGGTAGGCGCAGTGAGTGTGTTTAAAAGGTAAAATATGGACAAAGTTAGCAGCATTGCGGATACCAAGATTTTTCTTTTTCTTTTATTGACCCCTCTCGCAGGCAGTCAAGCTTCCTGATACACTGAAGACACACTGTGGGGGTAATGGGACTGAGCTTTTCGTATCTGACTGAATGAGGCACCTCATCTTTGGCTGAACTTACCTTTCATGTGGGGGAGTCCCTTTGCTGGGAAAAGTCTAGAAAAATGTATTGGGGTTGGAAGACTCTTTTCACCAACTGCAGTTTAAGCAGGCTTCTCTCTGGGCTTGGGCTCATGGTAGAGTACATTTTATTTCTAGTTTAAAAATGTCTTTGGATCAGAGAAAAGACAGCAGCTGGTGATGGAGAAGGCTAATTTTGATACTAAAATGAGCTTAAGAGTATTTGCTTTTCTTTTTTTAGTTTATGAAAGGGGAGCTTTCTTGATACCAAGCTTCGGGATCCATTCATAGGAAAGTGCAATTTCTCAAGCGTCAAACCTCGGAGCGTGATGCATCTGGCAATCAGCTCCTGTCTATTTGATGAATTTGTACAATAAATACGGGCTTGGGGGAATAAGGGACATTTTGACAACCATCTCTTGTGGGATCTTGGTGCTGTAGACTACTTTGGCACATGACATCTTTGTGTTGACAGACTAAAGCTGCTCTTGGATTTAGCTGATAGTTTTGCAAATTCCTGGCTCCTTTCCTGCCTCCTGTCAGTGTGCTGTCTTTATTAATGGGTCAGGGCTCCCCATGACTGGGGGTGGTGGTCGTGGGGATCGTGTGTAAGAAGCAAGGCTGCTCTGCCAGGGTCTAGTTAGGAGAGGTGGGGAAGCCAAAGCTTCCCTTGTATTAGGAAGACAGAAACTTACTCAAATGGGGGACAGTTTCAACATAGAGGTCACAATCTGGATCATAGAAATTGGTCCTAGATTGATAAAAATTTCCAACCACTTCATGATGACTGTCTCATGCGCTTTCCATCGTCTTCGCTGACTCCAGGATGTAGTTCAAGGTTATCTTGGAGTCACTTTAGTTCGCTCTGTACGTGATGAAGGGCACTTCACTTCTCTCAGTGTGGAGGTCAGAGGTCAACAACAGGGCAACAAGTATATGCTAAGTTCTCTCTGATGAGTCTAACAAGTACAAGGAAGCGTGGAGACACCAAGGAATCCTAAGTCATGGCCCTTGCCACGAAGGAGGTCGGATTGATACAGCTGTCAGATTGGAAGTGAGGACTCCTGTGGGGTGCCATCATAATGCATCATTGTTCTTCCCGTCCATGCTTGGGCTGCGGAGCTAGTTCCCTATTCCCCGGGTGAGATCTAGGGCAAGTTCTATCACTTTTCTGGTCACTCTGTGATCTTTTGTTTGCAAAAATGTTCTTAATCTAGTGGTTTTCAACCTGGGTTGGCCGTCAGAGTCACCCAGGCTGCTTTTAAAAAACATTGATGCCCAAGGGGCTCCCCAGACGAATGAAATCAGCATCTCTTGGGATGGGGCCCAGACGACAGGAATTTTAAAGGCTCTTCAGGTGATCCCATTGGGCAGCCAGTATTGAGAACCACTGAGATGAAAAGTACTGTTCCAGAGAAACAATGAAAAATTCAAGTTTTATTTATAATTAAAGCTTCTCTTCTCCTCTTTCTCTAACCTGCAGTTCTGAGTTGGGGAACAAGGCCTGGGAAGCTTCTACCTCTCACCTTACCAGTTCGTTCCTCCTTGCCAACTTGCTCACCAAAGTTGCCGACAGCTCTGTGGTTGGGGTGGTGGGGGAAGGCGGAAAAGGAGTGGCTGGGAGGGTCTAATGTGACTGGCAATGGTACTTTCTGACATGGCTCCCTCTGGCTGTGGCAGATGTTTTAAGCTGATGCACTCTGGGGTGGGGATAAGCGTGTGTTTATTCTTCAGAGGCTGCCTTCCACCTCTGGGAATCCTTCTGCGGTTCCCTTGCTCTTTCAGCAAAATCTGGTTCACACACAGGGATGCTGCTGGTGTGCCTCTGCCTCCCCAGGAGCCCGTCTTAGGTAAAGTCCCTTCAGTGCAGCACCAGGCTGGCTCTTTCTCAGTCATGCGGGCCACCTCCTCCTCTCTGCTATCAGACTAAGTAGCCACCTTTCTTCTCGGGCTTGTTTTTCCCTCACCCGAAGATGTTTTTGTCGTTGCTTTTTTTTTTTGTGTGTGTGTGAGAGAGAGAGAGAGAGAGAGAGAGAAAGGGAGAAAGAAGCATCAATGTGAGATAGGAGCACCAATTGATTGCCTCCAGTACCCAGACCGGGGATTGAACCCTCAGCCTTTTGGTTATGGGATGACACTCCACCCAACCAAGTCACACTGGCCAGGACTCCTCTCGGGCTTGTTTATGCAGGGTTCTGGCACCAGAGACTGGTGCCCCATAGACTTCAGGGGACACTGGACAGGGTCTAACTGGTTTCCCTGTGACTCCTCCCACTAGACTGGAGGTGAAGGGAAGCACCACTTTAGCAGAAAACACTGGTTGTCCTCCAGTGTTTGTTTCACTTTGTCTCCGCAGTGTAAACATGGCCTTCCAGAATAAAAACTATGTTTCCCAGTTTCCCTTGCAACTAGACATGGCCATGTGCTAAATTCTGATCAATGGCATATTGAGTAGGAGCAGTGTAGGCAATTTCCAGGAAATGCCTTTGTTTCTTTTTTTCTTTATTAAAGTCTAGGTTACCATACCATATTATATTAGTTCCAGGTGTAAAATATAGTGATTCAACATTTATATACTTTAAAATATGATTGCCACAGTAAATCTAGTTACCATCTCTTTTATCTCCCTTTTCTATTGGACAGGGTGCAATTGGCTGGACCGGAAGAGCCGTTTTGGTCCCAGAGGTGGATGCAGCATGTTTAGGAGGCAGAGCAACAAGTTAGAAGGAACCTGGACCCTGGCTGAGTGTGAAACCAGTGTACACAAGTGGCCTATTGAAACTTTCATGTGAGAGAGAAATAAACATTTATCTTTCAAAACGCACTATTGTTATGGGTTTTCCAATGCAACTGAACGGAACCCTAACTAATTCAGAATTTTGTCCTGATATGGAGTGCTGAGCCTGAGCTGAGGCAGGTGGCAGACCACGAGGACACAGCCGTTGTAGGCTAGAAAGAGGGCGACCCCTATTATGTGGAGGCAAAACATTTGGTCCAGTTTTCATCTGTCGTACCTTGAAAGGCAGGCCACATAGTAATTGAAATGAGAGAAAAAGTGGTCAGCATGTTGGTGTTGGCCGCTTCACACCGCTTTTAGCTGAGAGTTGAGTTCAGCTGGGAGCTAGGGAGTCACTTTGTGCAGTTGCCTATTTTCTGATTTGACTGAGAGCCTAGCGATTGGGGTCTTTGAAGGTTTGAGAAAGGTAACAGCGTCTGTACCCCACACTGAAGCAGTCCTAGGACGTGGCGGCGATTTTTAAGATGTAGCGCTGTAGCCCCAAGCCTTCTTTAAACAGCTCCCTTTAGGAATTCTCTGCCATTCCCTGGGACTCAGCTTAGCTGGCGGAGAAATCAGAGCCCAGCCAAGGCTTTTGTTCCTGTGCTGCTATGTCGAGAGAGAGGAGGGTGGCTGGTAAGTAAAAGGCATGAGACCTCAGGCTTAAGACTCTTGTCTAGGTGAGATCGTTCACTGTGGGTTTTCACGTGTAGAAACAAATAGACTGGAAGTCTAGGGAGCTGTTAGGGAATGGTACTGGGGGAGAAAGAAAAGCCTGTGAACATTACCTCTGCAGTAATTCCTGGGTTCCTGAGCCTGCATCGGCAGAAACAGAGAGTGTGAAAGAAGATTGTGTGTGCTCTCCAAGGCCCATTTCACTTGTGGTCAAGAGGATGATGAATAAGGAAACACCTCTCAGAAGGTAAAGCGAGAGCTCTTGGACAAGGGAATTATTCTCAGAAAGGGGGACGAGAGGCTGCCAGATGGTCTCACCAACAAGCAACTCAACGAGTCTTTCCTGTCCCTGCGTATTCCTGCCCAGTGGGCCATGAAAATAGTCAGGAACTGGTAACTTCTGGGTATCTCATCCTCCCCATTTCTAAATGGGAGTTTTTATTGCTACTATCTTGTTTATTTTTCTAGCATTTTTATTTTAGGTGTGTGATGGGAAGATAAGTTACTATTAGGATATAATTACTGACCATTAGGAGCTACATCTGGGCCTGAGGGAGAACGCTGAACATTTCTCATCCATCCTGGCACTGAGCTGAGCACAGTTACTGCTGCAGTTGGTGCCTTTTTAAATGGAGGGTGTGGATGTGTTAAATGTATTCTAAGGCAGATGTACATGGCTATTTTTAGGGTTGGAGGGGTGGATCGTAGAGGAAACAGCGAGCTTTCTCACTATATCCATTCTTCCCTTCTTCCACAGTGATGTGCAGCCTTAGTTATTTAGCTGGTGGCTACATGACTTCCTAAAATAAAGATTGCATTTCCCCGTCTCCTCCTCTCGCCCTTGTTACTATGGTTAGCTGTTTCACTGAGTTCTGGCCAATGGGACATGCAAAATATATGTGCAGCTTCCTAGTGGTGGGAATGTGGATGGAGGCACCATAGTAGCCCTGAACAATTAATTTAGATATTTACGTGAGAGAGAAATACAGCTCTACCTTTTAGAAGTCATTCCAATTTTGGGCTTGCTCTCACTTGCAGTCAACTTCAATCCTTGGAGGATGCTGAGACAGAATGCACACTAATAGGGGAACAAAAGCCTCTCTGACTCCTAGCTTCTCCAATTTCATCAATTATACTGTTGAGGACAAGGGCTACAAAACCGATGGTCAGGCCTTTACAATTCTTGCACAGGTGGTTTACCACCTTGCTTCGGGAAGTAGGGATAGCCAATGCCTCTTTCCTAGGTGCCCCTGGGGAAACAAGGGCAGAAGGAGTCCCATTTTAACATCCTGTTTTAATCATGCACATAAAGGAACAGTTCCAGAGAATGTGTACGGTAGTTAAGTGACAGATTGTGTGCTATATACTACAGATTCTCAAGGAATATAGAGAATGAGGAATTACTGTAGAGTGAACTACTTAGGGAGGCTTCTGAACTTGTGGGCGGGAGACTCAAAGTGGAGGAGACAGAGGGTGAGCCACGTAAGGGTGTGTGTGTGTGTAGGGATGAGGCAGTTCAACTGCACAGGGGAAAGCACTGAAATAGGAATGTACGTCGTCCACGTGGGGCCTTTTCTTTGGAGTTTTACAGTTCTGGGTGAAACTCGATCCCTACCTCCTTGATTTTTCTATTCCTTTGTCTTCAGAATTGGTACATGAACTGCATTATGATGGCTTGAACATCTACCAGCTTTAATGATAAAAAACAACATTTCTCAAAGTATTCCCCATCTATTTATGGAGAAGTTCTGGTATGGAAGACACCATTGTCTGCTTTCTCCATAGTCATTCCCCCAGTTCCCTGCTAACACACCACCGTTTTGGTTGGGGGTATTAGGCACATACTTCAGGGGAGATCACTCCCTCCCCAAATACATAAGGAGCAATCTTTATTAGGGTATTATTCTAAGTCAAGCATGTAAATCTGTTACCCTTTTTAGTGGTTGCTATAGGGAATTGGCATGTAGTGCAATTCGGGCTACCGCTTGAGGTTAACCAACTGGTGGCAGAACTGGGAATTGGGTGGTACAGTGTTTGGCCATTTTAATTTTTGCCTTTGGTATGGTGCCTCTGAGGAGAGCCTGCCTATGGCTCAATACATGTATATCCTGTGCATCAGGCAGAGGACAGAGGCCATGGCTGGGACCCCTAGAATTCTGAGGCTGTGAGCCTCGGGGGATCTAGCTTTCTGTCCACATGTCCATGTCACCTGAACAGTGAAATCAGGCCCATGAGGGCAGACCATGCCTGCAGCTTCTCAGTAGGGTGCGTTACAGCCAAATCAGCTGATGGGGTTCCATCCTTTTGGATGGCTTCTGTTATTTCTGTTGGAAATTCAGCTGTTAGTCTTACTGTCTGTTAAAGACAATGGGTCTTGGCTCACCAAGTGCTCAGAATACCTCAGGGTTTATTTAGTATCAACTTGGAGCATCTTTTACATGAGAAAAAAAAATTCATTAAATTTCAAGACTGATTGTGACGGCCAAAGAGATCAAAGGACAAAATATATCTTGAATGTCCACCGATAGGGTCAGATTTTATTTTATCAGGATCTCTAGCTGCTTTATATTACTCTTCTATCAATAAGCTGTTGTTGATTTCATATGATTCTTCATAGTCTGGGGAATGCTCTAGAAGCTTACTACTGTATATGAAAGGGGATCAGTCCTCACTGCAGGGCTCTTGGGTGGGGAAACAAAGCAGCCCTAGGTCACCAATTTGCCCAGTGCTGATTGCCATAACTACATAGCCTTATCTGACCTATCCTAAGATTCAGGTCAGAATGAGTCTCCTGCAACTGCTGAGTTGTTTCAAGGCGGTTGGTTTAGGGGAGCAGGGTTTGTGTTCATGGCAGAGGCAGCGGTCGTGGACTTCTCTTCCCAGCCCAAGTGGCCTCATCCCAGATGGTATGAGATCCAGTGATCATGGCAGAGGCCACGGCTTTTCTCTTCACCTTCACCACGACAGCCCTGTCACCTGCTGCCTGCCCATCCCTATTCATCCATAATCCCCAGTTCACCTGCTTTTGGCTGCATCTACTGGATAGATATTTCCTTGCCCGTTCATTCTCCCACCTCTGTTTCTCTTTTACCTCTAACCTTACATCTTTATCCCCTGAGTTCTGTTGTGAGGGCAGAGAAAAGGGAGCAGGTTGCCAGGATGGACTGTAAGTGATAATAAGGTATACAGATAATGAGGTGGTGCCTGGAATGTGCTCATTAGCAAAAGCAGGGGAGAACCTGGGAGCGCAAGGCTTGGGCTTCCTCACTCCTGCCTGCAATTGACATGCCAGTGATCTTGTGCACTTCATCAACAATCTTTTGAAAAATAGAAAACTGGTTTCACTAACAGAGCAATACCTTCTTCGGTTTCTTGCCTCTTCTCTCACTTAGAGAATAATTTTTTGAAAAGTTTAGTACACTTTACAAATTTTTTTTTGGAAAACTATAAACTTCGGAACACTCACAGAGCAAAGGATTTGATTCCTTTAACAAACGAATTTCAAGGGAAAAGACTGAGGGGAAACCTGTGATTCAAAAAGGACTTGAGAGAAATCAATCAATTGACATAGGAAGAAATGATTTGGATCCCCATTAAAATAAATACACTGTTAAAGAAGTATGACACTTATGAGACAATTAGAAATTTGAACATTGGCTGGATATTTAATATTTAAGAATTGTTATTAAGCTTTTAGGTATGATAGTGGTATTATAGCTGTGTGTGTGTGTGTGTGTGTGTGTGTGTGTGTGTGTGTGTATGTTTTAAAGAGTACTTTTAGAGACACATACTAAAATCTTTGTGGGTAAAATTAAATAATGTTTGAGATGGGCTTTGAAATAATGTGGTAGGAAAAGTGGGTAGAGGTCTAGATCATATGATTGTCTGAATTGATATTGGTAAAACCTGGGTGAAGAGAACTTGGGGGTTTGTTATACTTTTTGTCTACTTTTGCACATTTGAAGTTTTCCATAATAAAAAGAAAGAAAGGATCTCTGTTCTGTGAGCAATTTTGTAGAAAGAATTGCAAACAACTCACAATTAATACAGTTTGCCCTCTCCATTTCACTTTGCATAATGTCACCAGACTGAGGCCTCTAGCCTCAGGAAGCTTCTGGGCTTGAAGGACAGAGCACATATGCTGGGGCGGATTTTCAATTTCACATAAATGCATGTTGGTTTGAAGCCCATTCTCTTTTAGGCAGAATGCTCGCAAATTATTATTCAGGTTATTCTGTATTTTTTTGTGACTAATACTCATCTTTATGCCATTGAAATGGGAGTTCAATCACATGTCACAAGACTGCGCCAACTTTTTACAGACCATTCTTGGTCCTGTATATTCCAGATAAAAAGTGAATGGATGAAAGGAAGTTTGGTAGGACTCTTCTCCACATAGCTAAAATTAGTTGAATTCCTACTGGGTGTCAGGGGCTAAGCTGAGTATTTTACATACAATATTTCAAGAAATCCTCATAATTACTCTATGTAAAGGAACAATTATTATACCAGTTTTTTTGAGATGAGAAAATAAAAGCTTGGGGAGTTTACTGAACTTCTGCAAGGTCACAAAGTTGTAATTAAGGTATGGAACCAGCTGGGGTTTGA
>PVJD01019495.1:0-11563 GCA_004026545.1 Mormoops blainvillei
CAGTAACTGACAGCCTCAGTCAGACCTTCTTCCATACTGTTGTTGCACTCAGCATCTCACTGGCAGCCTCTCTGTCCCCAGAGCTCATGGATCCTGAGCTTACCCACACCTGTCCCAAATCTGTTCAGTCAGAATTGGCAGGTTTGGCAGCAGAGGAGGTAGTTACTCTTATAGGAAAGCCTGTACCACCTACTCATGAGCACCCTGCAAGAAGGCAGGCCCTTGTCCACTCAAACAGACTCCCTGAACTCTCGTATAGGTATGCACTCACTCACAGATACTCTCACTCACTCTCTGAGAGATTTTTGAGTTGATTATTCTGTAGTTTATCTGCAAGACCAGTTCTGGTTTGAGAGCAAGTGGACAGAGCTTCCAGCTACTCTGCAGTCATCTTGGATCTCCTCTTGCATGAAATAAGTTAAAGAAGACACGAAAAAATGGATACATATCCAATGCTCATAGAAAGGAACAACTACAATGTAATAGGTACATCAACACAGGGAGTCAAAGAAGTTCTACTTGAATGAACAGAAACACAGGACAGCTGTCAAATAAAGGAGAAAAAGAAACATGACCCACATGAAAGAACACATAAAAGCTCCAGAAAAAGATCTAAGCAACACAGAAATAGCCACCCTATCAGATCCAGAGTTCAAAATACTGCTAACCAGGATGCTCACAGAAATCATTGAGTATGACCACAAAATAAAGGAAAAAGTGAAAGATATACAAGGTGAAATAAAGAAAAATATACAGTGATATAACAGTGAAGGGAAGGAACTCAGGATTCAAATCAAGTTTTTAACAAAAAGAAGAAGTAAACATTCACTTGGAACAGAAAGAAGAAACAATAATTCAAAAAACAAAGAGAGGATTAGGAACCTCTGGGACTACTTCAAATGTACCAATCATATGGGTGCCAGGAGAAGAAGAAGAACAAGAAATTGAAAACTTATTTGAAAAAATAGTGAAGGAAAACTACCCTAATCTGGTGAAGGAAATAGACATACAAGTCCAGGAAGCTCAGGGAATCCCAAACAAATTGAACCAAAAGAAGGACAAACCAAGACACATCATAACTAAAATGCCAAAGGTTAAATATAAAGAGAGAATCTGACCCAGGCTACTGTGGCTCAGTGGATTGATTGCTGACCTCAGAACCAAAGTGTCACTGATTCGATTCCCAGTCAGGGCACATACCTGGTTTGCAAACCATGTTCCCAGTTGAGGGCTCATGAAGGGAAACCGCACATGATGTTTCTCTCCCTCTTTCTCCCTCTCTTCTCCTCTCTCTAAAAATAAATAAAATATTTTAAAAAGATAAAGAGAGAATCTTAAAAGCAACAAGAGTAAAAAAGAGAGTTACCTACAATGGAGTTTCCATAAGACAATCAGTTGATTTCTCAAAAGAAACCTTGCAGGCAAGAAGGGACTGGCAAGAAGTATCCAAACTCATGAAAAGCAAGGAGCTACATCCAAGATTACTCCACCCAGCAAAGCTATCATTTAGAATGGAAGGACAGATAAAGTGCTTCCCAGACAAGGTAAAACTAAAGGAATTCATCATCACCAAGTTCTTATTATATAAAATGTTAAAATTACTAATCTAATAAAAAGAAGATCAAAATTATGAACAGTAAAATGACAACAAACTCACAACTATCAACAACTGAACCTGCAGAAAAAATACTAAGCAAACTATTAGAACAGGAACAGAATTATAGAAATGCAAATCACATGGAGGGTTAGCGGCAGGGTGAGGAAAGAGGAAGAATGGGGGAGAAGGTATAGGATGTACGAAGTATAATAGGTAGGCACAAAATATGCAAGGAGGGTTAAGAATAGTATAGAAAATGGAGAAACCAAAGAACTTATATGTATGACCAATGGACATGAATTAAAGGGGATTGCTGGAGGGAATAGGGGTACTGGGTAGAGGGGGGAAATGGGGAGAAAATGAGGCAACTGGAACAGTATAGTCAATAAAATATACTTAATTAAAAACAAAACAAACAAAATATAAATATTGTTAAAATGTCCATATTACGCAAAGCCATCCATGGATTTAATTCAGTCCTCATTGAAATGTTAATGGCATTTTTTACAGAAGGAGTAAAATAATCTTAAATTTTGCATGGAACCAAAAAAGACCCAAAATAGCAAAACCAACCCTTAAAAATAATCCAGAGGCTTCACACTTTCTGATTTCACACTATTCTACACAGCTGTAGTAAGAAAAACAATATGATACTGACCTAAACATAGACACATAAATCAATGAAACAGTTGAGAGCAGAGAAATGAATTATGGCATATGTGGTCAACTAATATTGACAAGAAAGCCAAGCATGGTCAATGGAGAAAGGATAGTCTCTTCAATAAATGGTGCTGGGAATACTGGATAGCCACATGTGGAAGAATGAAAATGAACCTTTATTTTATACCACTCACAAAAAGTAACTTGAAATAGTTTAAAGGCTTAAACATAAGCTCTCAAAACATAGCACTATTACAGGATAACTTAAGGAAAAATCTCCTTGACATTGGTCTTGGCAGAAATTCCCTGGATATAACAAAAATTATTTTATTACTCCCTCAGAATATATATTTATAAATGACTTTGGAGGAATCAACCTTTTCTACTCTTTAATTTTTAGGTCAACCTCAAGAGCCTTGGATAAGCTAAGATGGATATGTCCAAAAGAGAATTATTCAGGATGAGGAAGTTGAAATCACTTCAAAAAAATGAAGGTTAAAAGACTTGGATCTTTATCTTGGAAAGAAAAGACACAGTGGCCACAGGATATCTTATTTCAAATATTTAGAAAGAAACCCTTTGTAATAAAGAGTAAGCTTTTCTTCTGTTACTGTAGAAAATTGGCCTTTTACCAATGAGCTGAAGGACTAGGCAAACAAATTTAAGTTTATCACATAAAGATTGATAATAATAATTAGTACTGAGAGAGAAATTTGCTCTCTTGTGGGAAAGGTGTTTTCCATCTCAAAAGATATCCAAGCAGAAGTTGGCTGACCACTTGATAGGGATGTTTTAGAAAGAATCAAATCATTGTTGGCAGAGGTTTTCCTTGATAGTTTTCTTTTTTTAAATATGTTATTTATTGATTTTTAGAGCGAGGGCAAGGGAAGGAGAGGGGGAGAGAAATATCAATCTGTGGTTGCCTCTTGCACGCCACCTACTGGGGACCTGGCCCACAGCCCAGGCATATGCTCTGACTGGAAATCAAACCAGCAACCCTTTGGTTCACAGACCTGCACTCAACCTGTTGAGTCGCACAACCCAGGGCCCTGGTAGTTTCCTTCATAGATTCACTCATGGCTTCATAGTTAAGGTTGTAATGACTCTAGTGGTTAAAAATAATAATCTATTACGGCATCTTAGTAGCTCTACTCTAGTCTTATATGCCAATCAACTAGTTGGCAGTTTTGAACTATGAGTACATGATGTGGGAAAAGCAGAAAAGAAGTCATACTAAGCTGCAGTGATCATTTATACTTTGTTTTGAATGAATTGTTTGAACCATTTTTATATGAGAACTTATTTTAATGGAAGACGTAAACATAGCATAGATAAAATTAAGTGATTAGAGGTGGGAGAATACAGGACAAAAAAGATTCTAGAGATAGCATTGGAAAACCATACTTACCCTTTTATTAGACGTGTCTGTGGATAAACAGATTTAATATATTTGGTTCCTCTTAAGAATAATAAAACTTCTACAATGTTAAGGGGTTTAATCATATTTACATTGTTAGCTAAAATTTCCCCATGTTTTCCATTTTGTTCACAATTATCATAGAATGTGTATCACAGACAGGTAAGCTTTGGATGTCCAGCTCTGATTTTGCACAACCCTGCCACAAAAAAGTTGATAAAAGGCTCCTCATTTTCTAGTGAATTAAATTTAAAACTCATAGCTTGTTGTCCCAGACCATTTATGATTTTTTGCCTCAACATTTCATGCTAATATTGTTTCCTATGGTTTACCTTCATAGCTAAGCCTCATTCCTGCTGAACCACCTGTTATTTACTGTAAAGTAAATGTACTTTACTGATTCTGTATTTTCACTTTTGCTATTCTACCTGTTTGTCTCTCTGTGTGTAAAAATCTTACCTCCATTTCAGGTGAAACAAAGCTAACCAAAACACTACCTTTCCCTCCCAGCCTTCTCTAACATGTTCTCCCCATCCATCTTTCCTTGCCTATTGAGCAAATGGTATTTTCTCTCTCTTTCTGATCAATAAGGCTACTATCTTTGCTTATTTTTATGTTAGTTATGCTTTCTTCTTTGTGCCCTTGTCTTTCAGCATTAAGATGAACATATGAAATTGTCGTGACTCACGTGAGCAAACTTTACATGTTTCAACTGGACATATTACTTATTTGTCTTAATAGACCATAAGCTCCTTGAATCCCCACCAAAATACCTACTTAATGTCTCTTGTATTCCTCTTATCCAGTGTATTTTATTTATTGAAATTAATTAGTGCATTATGTTTAAATTGGGTTCCATCATTCAGAAATTTTCCAGTGGAACCATTTAAGTAGGAGTTGTTCGTTTTGTTTTTTTTTCTCCTCAAAGCTGGTTAACTGAAGCAAAATAGAGAGACTCATAGAGAGCAGGTTCACATCTCTGGGGGGCATTGCAGGGGTGGAGGGATTGAGTAAAAAGAAAAAAAAACTCATGGACCTAACAGTATGGTGATTGCATGGGTGAAGGGCATGGGTGAACGTGGAAGCAGGTATAAGGGGAGTACATGGTAATGGAAAAATAAAATTGAACACAAGAAAGAAAATAAATAACAATAAATGGAAAACTACATTTGAGATACTTATTAACATATATAAAGAAAACTTTCCAAACCCTTGTGTAACCAGAAAATATAAAGTAAAAGCATCCCCGTAAAAATTTCCTGGAATTCCTTTTGCTGAATTAAAAAAATACATTATTATACATTGTTTAGTAGAGTTATATGATCCTTAAAGTTAACTTCAACTTTATGGTTTTATTATTTTAATTTCCAAACTCTCCTTGTATTTCAATCAGATCGCCTATCCCATGCAACATTTTTAATCTTCCAGGTTTTGTAATATATAGTTTTCTCTTAGGTGCAAGATTCACTTTGATTCTAAGCACAACCGCCAATTATTCCAATATTTAACTTTATTCCCTTCTTATTTACAGTGGTTATCATCATTCATTTCCAACTACCCCCTTGTTCCCTTGTTGTATTTTCCTTTCAAGCATTTATGCCAGAGCATCTATACATAAAGGCTTCAAGTTCTTGTTGTATTCTTCTGTGTACTCTGAATACTTAGCACACTACCTGGAATAGTGTTGACCCTCAATTAATTAACGTTTTCTGGAGGGAGAAAAAAACACCAAATGGAGTTAGAAAGGGAAGAAAGTAAGGAAGAAAATATGAAAGTAAGAGAAAAAGAAAGGACAATCGTCTTAATAGATGAGGCCATTCTAAAAAGACATCATCTATTAAGTTATACTCCTAGCAGGTCTCCAATTTTGTTTTGGTCCTCAGTATAAGTTGAAATTCAAAATAGATAATGTAAAAGATAAAATTTTACTATAAATTAAGGGTTATATAATTCAAAGATTTCCATTTCTTTTCTGGGTGTGAGTATACAGGTGGTAGTAGCATTCCTCATGATATGAAAGAACATTAAGAAAAATCAACACTTAGGATACAGCACCAATGTAGAGATGCCACTGAGAAAAAATCATATAAATAAAAGTAGAAAATGCCTTGGCATGTGGTTTGAGCAGCAGAATATTGACAACCTGGTTATCTACAGGAAGAAAAAAATCTGAACTTTAAAACTGAGCAGGCAGATTGCTGCTTCTCCAAATTCAAGCCTCTAGGGCCATGGTTACTGCAGATTTCTCCCATCCTCAATTTCAACATATGAAACAGCCCCAAAGAATGCAGGAAATAATGAGTGGCCTACAAAGTTATTAGTGATATACTCAGAATACAGGAGACTTCAAAGCATAGCAAATTATTTTTTTTCAAGATAAATATGTCAGAAAATATTTGCCTATACACAATTTAGCAAAGTGCTGACTCTGGAACGCCATTTTCCAGGTGATACACCTTATATTTGGTCATTCAGTCATCCATTGACTCCTTGGTCTTTGGGTTAATAACAAATGATTAAGAGGAAAAAATATCCCCCTTTGGGGGAAAAATGAATTTCTGTCAATCATTCTTTCTACTCTAAGTTAAAGAAACTTTCTGAAAAAGAACACACTATTACCACATGATGGTACATCCCAACAATGTTGATTAAGGACACAGGTTCAGGCTTTTAACTTAGCACCTCTAGTTTGCTTCAAATGAAACTCTGAAGGCATAAAAGATACACAGCATGCATATAGGGGTATAAAACTCCCCTACTGAGATTTTATTTCTCACAGTACTTATCTTGCATTATAAGATTAGCAAAGAACTTATAGACTGCCAAATAGAAGACTTCCACCTCTTTATGCAATTAAAAATTACCACTTTTTAAAGGGACTTCACTGCTTATAAGTGATAATATTTTTTGTATTTTTTTCAAACTGGGTAAAACAGACACAATGTATCTGGCAATGAAGGAACTCATAGAGAATACAGATGTGATGAATTGTAGTTCTTTGTGCCAAGAAAGGCAATTTTTCTTCTTAATCATATAGAACTTGAGTTCACAGATCAATCCAATTCTTCAGCTTTTTTCATCCACACTGTGTCTGATTCTGGATTGCATTTGATGGATTGTATTATTTCCTGCATTTCAATGTAAGTCCATGTCATACTGACCTCCTGTAGAACCCATAAATGGGAATATAAACCCAAACTGCAAGAGTACAACAGAGTCTAAGACCAGAAAAAAAAAGCGATATTAAGAGTATTAGAACCCAAAGAAAATAACATTTCAAGAATACCCATGACGGCAAAGGAGTAAGTGGAAGCTACACTAAGTTCCTCCCCGGACCAAAGTGGAATTACTACTAAGTTATAAAAGAATCATCCTGAATAACCAACTGAACACTAGCTGTAAAGAACCTTTATAACCATGGACAGATGGAAGAAGCCACATCAGTACAAAATAAACTGTAGGAAGTGCAGAGAAGGTGAAAGAGGGTGGACTGGTTATTTCTGCACAAACCTAGGCCCATCAGGGGGAGCCATATGCTGTGGATTACTGATAGTTCCAAACAGGTGCCTAGGGCCAGTCACAGGCAGGGTTTGAATTGGTGTGCACCAGAGTCTTGCAGGTATTCCTAATACATAGAAAAAATACAAAGAAGCATCCAAAGGAGGAAGAGAAAGGAACAGACCCCATATGAAAGAACAAGAATATTTTCCAGAAGAAAAACGAGATGAAATGGAGGCGAACAATTTACCAGATAGAGTTTAGAGAAATGATTACAAGGATACTCAAGAGCATGAAAAAAGGCATAAAACCATAAGAAGGACCAGTCAGAAAAAAAATGCAATATTTGTAAAGAATAAAATACAGGTAGCCATAAAAGTAGGTTAGATGAAGCACAGGATTGAATAAGTGGCTTTGGAGACAAAAGAAGAGCAGCAAAAGGAAAGAAGAATTAGAAAGAATGAGGAGAACTTAAACATTTTGGACATGAAGTGTAACAATAGCCTCGCCATGGAAATACCAGAAGGAGAAGATAGCAAGCAAGGGATTGAGAAACTATTTAAAGAAATAATGAGTGAAACTTCCCTAATCTGGTGAAGGAAAAAGACACACAAGGGCAGGAAGCTCAGAGAATCCCAAACAACTTGGACCCGAAGAAGCCTACACTGAGACACATCATAATTAAAATGTCAAGGCTTAAAGACAAGGGGAGAGTCCTAACAGCAGCAAGAGAAAAGCAAATAGACACATACAAGAGAACACCAATTAGACTGTGATCTACTTTCTGAACAGAAACATTTCAATCCAGAAATGAGTGGTGTGAAATATTCAAAGTGATGAAAAGCAAGGACCTACAACCAAGGCTAATTTACCACACGAGTTTAGTGTGTGCGTGTGTGCATGTGTGTGTGTGTGTGTGTGTGTGTGTGTGTGTGTTTTAAAAAATTTAAACTATTATTCAAGTACAGTTGTCCCCATTTTCCCAGCACAAATTTCCAATGACAAACCCACCCACGCTGCCTACCTTCAATCTTTCTACTCTTTGGCTTTGTCCACGGGTCCTCTACGAATATTCCTTGATGACCCTTCCCCTTCATTCCCCTGTTATCGCATCTCCCCTCTCATTTGGTTACTGTCAGTTTGCTCTTTGATCAATGTCTCTGGTTATATTTTGCTTGATAGTTTGCTTAGTTGATTAGGTTTCACTATTCGGTGAGGTCATAAGCTATTTGTCTTTCACAACCTGGCTTATTTCACTTAGCATATTTCTCTCCAGACCCATCCATGCTGTCGGAAAGGGTAGGAGATCTTTCTTTCTTTTGGCTGTGCAGTCCATTATGTAAATGTACCACAGGTTTTTTATCCGCTCATTTACTTATGGGTACTTAGGTTACTTGCAGGACTTGGTTATTGAAAACTGTCCTGCTATGAACATTGGGATGCATAAATTCTTTTGAATTGGTGTTTCAAGATTCCTAGGGTATAATCCCAGTAGTGGAATTGCTGAGTCAAAAGGCAGTTCCAGTTTTAATTTTTTGAGGATATCCCATACTGTTTTCCACAGTGGCTGCACCAGCCTGGATTCCCACCAACAATGTACTAGGGTTCCCTTTTCTCCAAAACCTTGTCAGCACTTGTTTGTTGATTTGTTTATGGTGGCCATTCTGATTGGACTGAAGTGGTATCTCATTGAGATTTTAATTTGCATCTCTCTGGTGGCTAATGATGCTCAACATCCTTTCATATGACTCTGGGCCCTGTGTGTGTCCTCCTTGGAGAAGTGTCTGTTCAAGCTCTTTGCTCATTTTTTAATTGGATTGTTTGACTTCATACGGTGAAGTTGTGTGAGTTTTTAAAAATATTTTGGAGATTAAACCCTTGTCTGAGGTATCATTGGCAAATGTATTTTGTCATGCAGTTGATTCCCTTTTCATTTTGCTGACATTTTCTTTAGCCATGCAAAAACTGTTCAATTTGTTGGAGTCTATTTGTTTATTCTTTCCTTTATGTCCCTTGCTCTAGGAGACATATCCGTGAAAATAATGCTGCATGGAATACCCAGATTTTCCTGCTCTAGAATTTTTATGGTGTCATCGCTTATATTTAAGTCATTTATCCATCTTGAGTTTATATTTGTATATGGTGTATCTTGGTGGTTGAGATTCATTTTTTTGCATGTAGCTGTTTTGATCTCCCAACACCATTTGTTGGAGAGGCTATTTTTACTCAATTTTATATTTCTGCCCCTTTGAGCAATGTTAATTGACCATAGATACATGGGTTTATTTCAGGTTCTCTATTCTCTTCCACTGGTCTATGTGTGTGTTTTTATGCCAGTACCATCCTGTTTTCATTACAGTGTCTTTGTTATTTAGTTTGATATCAGGTATTGTTATCCCTCGTACTTTGTTCTTCTTTCTCAGAATTGCTGCAGCTATTCTGGGTCATTTATGGTTCCATATACATTTTTGAAATTTTTGTTCTAGGTCTGTGAAATGTGTCATTGGTGTTTTAATAAGGAAGGCATTAAATTTACAAACTGCTTTGCGTAGTATGTACATTTCAATGATGTTTAATTCTTCCAATACATGAACAAGGTATATGCTTCCATTTACTTTTGTCTTCCTTATTTTCTTTCTTCAACATTGTGTAATTGTCTAAGTACAGATCATTTACTTCCATAGTGAGGTTTATTACTAGGTACCTCATTTGCCTTGTTGCTATAAGAAATAGGAATTTTTCCTGATTTATGTTGTTGATATTTCATTTTTTGTGTGCAAAAATACCTTCTATTTCTGAATATTGACTTTGTATCTTGCTACTTTGCCACGTTATCTTATTAGGTTGATTAGTATTTTGGTGGAACCTACATGTCTTTCTATGTACACTACCATGTTATGCAAATGATAACAATTTTATTTCCTCCTTCCAACCTGGATGCTTCTTATTTCTTTCTCTTGTCTGATCACTGTGGCTAAGACTTCCAATACTATGTTGAAGAGAAATGGTGAAAGCAGACACCCTTGAATTGTTCCTAGTCTTAGTGGGAAAGCTTTTAGTTTTTGCCCATTCTGTATGATGTTAGCTGTAGGTTTCTCATATATGGCCTTTATTATGTTGAGTTATACACTCTCTACTCCTTCTTTACTAAGTGTTTTTACTATAAATGGGTACTGTACTTTATCAAATGCTTTTTCTTCATCAATTGATATGATCATGTGATTTTTGTGTTTAAATTTTTTATCTGATGTATTATGTTTCTTGATTTGTCAATATTATAACATCCTTGAATTCCTGGGATGAATCACATTTGATTATGGTGTATGATCTTTTTAATATATTGCTGGATGTGGTTAGCTAATATTTTGTGGAAGATTTTAGATTCTATGTTCATCAGCAATATTGTCCTGAAGTTTTCTTTCTTTGTTGTGTCATTATATAATTTTTGAATTAGAATGATCTGGCCTCATATAAACAATGTGGCAATCTTCCCACTGCTTGGATTTTTTGGAATAGCCTGAGAGGGATAGGTGTTAACTCTTCCTGAAATATTCCGTTACATTCTCCTGGGAAACCATCTGGTCCAGAGTGTTTGTGTACCTGTGGTTTTTATTGCTACTTCAATTTCACCAGCTGTTATTGATCTGTTTGAGCTTTCTGTTTCTTCTTGATTCTGATTTGGAAGACTATACTTCTTTAGAAATTTGTGCATTTCACCCAGGTTTTCAAATTTCTGGGCATATAATTGTTCATATTAATTTCTTACAATCTTTTGCATTTCTTTTCTATTAGTTTGTGATTTCTTCTCTTTTATTTCTGATTCTTTTTTTTTAATTTAGGTCCTATTCCTTTTTTTTTTTTTGATCACTGTTTAAAGTCTTGTCGATTTTGTTTATTTTTTAAAAGAAACAGCTCCTGAATTTATTGATCTTTTGAATTGTTCTTTTGGTCTCCATATCATTTAATTCTGCTTTTATCCTGATTATCTCCTTCCTTGTACTTGCTCTGGGCTTTGTTTTTGTTGTACCTCCAGTTATTGTAGATGTAGTGTTTGTTTGATTGTTTTTGAAATATTTCTATCTTTTTTTGGTTGGACTATGTTGCTATGAACTTCCCTCTCAGGACTGGTAAGGCTATTATTTAAAATTGAAGGAGAAATAAGAAACTTCTCAAACAAGAAAAACGTAAACGAGTTTGTTAATAACAGACCAGTACTGCAACAAGTGTTAAAGGACTTGCTTTTAGAATAAGACTAAGAAGAAAAAAGAAAGAAATAGATAGGAAATCAGTGTAACAATAAAATGGACTACACGCATATCTATCAATAATCATCTTAAATGTGAATGGTTTAAATTCTCCAACCAGAAGACATAGGGTAGTGGCTCGGATAA
>PVJD01019496.1:0-11556 GCA_004026545.1 Mormoops blainvillei
CTCTCCTCTTTCTCTTCATTCCCACCTCTCTCTCTCTCTCTCTCTCTCTCTCTCTCTCACACACACACACACACACACACAGTTTGGCTGACCTCAGGGAGCCTGTGACCCAGGCAAGGCATGGGGATGGGTTGCTTCATGGTCCACAGGTAAGCAGCAGGCAAAAGCAGCTCACGACAAGGAAACATGTTGACAAGTGGCTGAGGGCTGCTTCTTGACTCCAGTTTTCCACCCTGCCAAGCACCTTCACTACCGCTGCAGTCATTATTATTATTTTTAACTTTAAAAACTGTTTAACACAGGGTATGACATACCCGTATACTTGATATTCAGTGACAACTGAATTGAAAAAGGATGCCTTTAAAGGGTCGTTAAGACAAATGCTCTTTGAAATTCTTACAAAAATTGTATTTAGCTATTTGAAAATAGAGTATTATATTGTCTTAGTGAAAGTACTTATTTCAGTTGCTCACTTATTTTTCCTCCAACTGCTCTTGCTTATTAAGTAATGGTTTTATAGTGTCACCCCCAGTTCTCAGCACCTCTACAATTTGGTGATGCCTAGCATGGTAAAGCTTTGCAGAGGAACAGTGTATGTGCTTGTATAATACCACTAAGGGGTCCAGAGACAGAGAGCCACCTGTCAGCCTTGGCAGTGAACCACATACCTTTCAAGAACATGGTCTCTGGCTAATATGACCACCCCTCCACAGGGTGCCTTTTGGGGAATTGACTAACCATGAATAAGCCCCCCATAAATTGCTTCCTGGCAACCTAAGGTGGGCCAGCCTCTCTGCTGCTAAATTCAGTTGAGGTCAGAGTTGTGGTGTGTGGCTCTCACAACTCCTGGCAGCTAACCTGGCACAAAGGAGAAATAGTCTTCTGGGCGCAAACAGCCCCACCTTGCCTGCCTATGGGCAATTTTGCCAATGTTTTCTATTAGTCACACAGGGGAAGGGTGGGTGGGGCAGGGTGGTCAGTGTGGACAGTTGTTGCAAACCCATAGGCATTAGGAGGAAAACCAAAAATACATTGCTATCTAAGGCCCCATGCTAAGTGCTGGCATAGGGGTGGTGTTTGGTGGAACTCCACATACAACACAAATACACCACCTACAAATCCTGTGTTTTTGGCCCTTGAACTTCTTTTTTGAGAAGATAGCTCGCTTAAGGAGGGCCACCCCAACCCCTGCGGCAGGCACCTTGGTGTCCCTCCACAAGGGTTTGGCTCTGGCACCAAGAGAGGGCTTCTTCTGTGAACACTTGTGTTTTTCCCCAAGGTAGTGCCCGCAGTTAAGGGCAGCCTGCACCAATGCCTCAAACTATGACTGCTAGGATTTGGCGAGTAGATGCCCCAGCTTTCTCCTTTGGGTGGGGCAATCCAAGGTGTGTTCCACACTGTCAACCAAAAGTGTTCCATGGCACTGAGTGTCATTCCCCTGAGTGGTAGCCTACTTTTTAATGTGTCCTCCGGCTTCCTTCCCGGCTCTCTCTCAGGACTTCATTGCTCTATGGTGCTTCCAGGAATCACTTCTAAAAAACCTGCTTGCACTCAAAACCTCTCATCAGATTTTGCGTCCATAGGAGCAATGCACCTCCCATCTCCATTAAGTCTCCTTGTACTTTCTTAGGGCATTCCCCCACTTAATAGTGCTTATCATCATCTGTAACTATGCTTTTGTTTGCATGCTTATTTAATGTCTGTTTTCTCTAGTAGAATGCAGGCTACATGAGGGCAGAGACAATGTCAATTTTGTTCACCTGCCAAATCCCTACATATCACCCAACCCAGGGCTTCACCAGTGGTAGATGCATAAAATAAATTCTGTTGAAGGAATGAATGCAAAATCCTTAAGGGAAACAGAGCTTTCACCCTGAGCGGTGATTTTAAAACATGACCCCCAAATTTTCTGACACTCCTTCTAATTGGGGGGAGGTGTCTGTTTCTCTTCTCTTTGAATCTGGATGTGCTGATGATAGCTTCAACCAAGAGTATGACAGAACTAGGTCACAAAAGGCCAGGCAGCTTCCTTCTTGAGCCCCGAGTGGCTGTCATGTGAGAACTCTGATTACCCTGAGTTGGCCATGCTGTGAGGAAGCCCAAACCACATAAAGTGACTACATATGGATGCTCAGATCAACAGTCCTGGCTGAGCCCAGACTCTGAGTAATTTTAGCCCAAGTGTCAGGCATGTGAGTGAAGGCATCTCCAGATGATTCCAGCCCCAAAACCTTCACATCTTTTCAACTGGGACCCCAGACATCATAAAGCAGAGAGACAAGATATCACTGCTGTGCCCTGTCCAAATGCCTAACCCATGGAAACCACAGGCATAATGAAATGATTGTTAAGCTGCTAAATTTTGGAGTAATTTGTTATGCAGAAATCACTGGGACACCCTTATTGTAAGTTTATTAATTTCTCATTCATTCCATCATCATTTATTAAGCTCCTACCATGTGCCAGGTGGTGGTTATACAGAGGGGCCCAAAGTAAACATCCCTACCTTCCAGGAACTTACAGTTTAGGGGCTGCTGTTGCAACTGTTTCTCGCAAAAGTCTACACATTGCTTTTTGACAATAATGAGTAGATTTTTCAAAAACCACTTCCAGATGGTGTGGGGGGAGGGGCGCTTCCTGAGCAAGTTGCCAAGGGAAGCTCCAGAGGTAGGTGGATTAGATAACAGACCCAGAGAGCTCTATTATTTGCTGGCTGTCAACCACGGCTGTCCTGCAAATCAACCTTGGGCTAACTTCACCCTCACGCCATGGAGAGGAGACCAAGGGGAGCTGGGAGGTGCCATCCCCAAGGCACAAGGACAGGGAAATGACTCCCCACAGGCCCTGGAACAGAGATGGGGTCTGCCTCTTGGAAGAAGATGGCCTTGGCTTATTTCAGGCCAGGAGTGGGAGGACTTAGGCAACACCAGGGCCACTGGCTGGCATTCCAGCTCCCTTATCTGAATCCAGAGTGCAGGTTTGGAACCAAGGGTGCTCCTATGTGTCCAGACATGCCTATCTCCTGGAGTCTGGGCTTTGGAAATGAGTGTGATTTTATGCCTCTTATATTTCTGTTCCTCCTTCAAAAATAATAAGCTAATTTAAAAATGTCTGCCTGTCTCAGTTCTGCTGAAGTGAAACAAAGAGAAAGACTCTGTCCTTTCTGGGGCCAGTCATAAAGGGTGTCTTTCCTAGGGGCAGCCCAGGGATTCTAGGCGCTAACTGCAGAAGGAAGGCACATTCCTGGGGGGACGTTTGAGAGTCTGGCCTCCCCTGTCTTCATGGAGCTTTTCCTTCCTGGAAACTTGCTTGTACATGGAAGGAGGCCACGTAAGGGCACTGTTGAGTATGTTGAGGCCCAATGCCCCCAGAGACTGGCAATGGAAGACAAAACAGCCCTGAGAGGCTGGAAACATGGCTGGACCTTGAAACTGCAGAGAGGTTACTTTCCCCTTGGGCTCCTTGCTCTGGTCACCACTGAGACTGTCTCACACTGTACCCTGAGTGGGCCTTCCCAGATTGAGCAGCTTAGCTCAATCAAGGCCTGAGAGTTCAATTTGGGCTTTGCTATTCAGCTGTTCAACAACTGTTTAGTGAGCCATGTGCCAGGCACATCTCCAGCTGCTCATGCAGCTGTGAACAGAACAGATGGTGCCCCCTGCCCTCATGGAGCTCACATTTTAATAAATATTTGGGAGGTGGGCAAAGAGAAAATACAGAGAACTGGGAACCTGGCTCACAATCGTTAGCTCGATGTCCCTCCCAATATGATTTCCTGTCTGGCTAACAGCTCTTTCCCCTTTGCTGACTTTGAGCTTTACCCATGGTGGGTGTCCTTAAGAATGGTCTAGGCCCAAGACAACTAGATCCAAGTCCCCCATCTAGCTTGACTAAGGTCAACCTTCTGAACACCGCTACCCATTTCCAACCATTTCTTTCCTAAGCCAATGACAGAACAGGCGATGCCATCTCCGGGGAACCCTCATTCCTTACTGCTGTCCTGCATGACCCCTATAGGATAATATTGTCAGAGACCTTCCCAGGTGGTCCACAAGAGACCGACACTGTTGTAGCAGGCGTAGATTGCTTCATTACCTAGAGTTTCCTTATGATTCTGGAAGTAGACTAATTTGGGGGGATGGAATAACATTTCCCCAAGATAAAGATTTAGGGGAGCATTGTGGTTAACAAGGCCCTCAGATACAGTACCAAACAAAAGAGCATGTTAAGACACGAATTTTTATTTAGATGGTGGGGTACTTCTTCTGTCTCGTGGTTAATTCCGGGCGCTCCTCTCCTTTAGATTCCTGACTTCCTCTGGTAAGCCCCTCTGGATTAACCTGTCACAGTCTGTCAGTCTCGACGCCGGCAGCTTTCTGTGTCCAGGTCCAGGTGGCATTATATTATCTCCAACTTCTGAGCCGTACTGTTTATTTTCCATCGAAAATTAGACCAGGAGCCACACCGAGGTGGGGGTTGGGATTTATTTCTTTGATGTATTTCCCATCTTCTAGTGTTTAATTTACAATATTCTCAGGGCATGCCCTCCAAAAGTTGGCAAGCCCTTAACCAACCCGTTTTGAACTCCAACCCAAACGATTTTGAATTCCCCAAGTAGCAGATAACCAACTCTTCCTGCCTCCTCCTCATGTCCCCCTCATGTCCTTCCTTTCTGAAGAACAGATTGCTGTCCTGTGGCTCTAGTGGAGGTGTGGGAAGAGGGGAGAGAAAGAGAGAGGGAGAGAGAGGGAGTGAGAAAATGGGGTGGGGATGAGGAAAGGGTTGAGGGTTTCCTATAAAACACCTTTTACCTGCTATTCTCCTTTGTGATGCAAACTGTTTTCCAGGAATTGTCTTCCCTCCCGTAGGGCACAACCTGCAGCTTCTCACCTCCTACGAGCTGTGGAACAGAAAGAGCATTGTGGGGAAGCAAATTGCCACAGCCCCACTGTGGGGACTCCGAGGCCCACTCAGCTCCCTGAACTCAGAGCTCACTAAGTCCAGGGACCTCCAAGACCCCTCCCAATTCGTATGCTTTTGTTACTATAGCTGCACTTTTAATCAGACTGTTCTGGGTGGCTTTGTAGTCTTTAAGAGGCTGCCCTCCTACCCACTAGCATGGCTAACATTAAAAAGACACATGATGCCACATGTTGAGGACGTGGAGGAACTGGCACTTCCATCCATTGCTGGTGGGTGTGTCGAATGGCACAGTGTAGAATGGAAAAGAGTTTCTAAGAAAGTTAAACACATACCTACCTGTGATTCAGCAATTCCACTCGTGGGCCATTACCCATGGGAAAGGACAACCTATGTCCACACAAAATTCTGTACATAAATGTTCAAAGCCACTTTGTGCATGATAACCCCAAACCAGAAACAACCCAGGCATTTATCAACAGACCAATGAATAAACAAACTGTGGTACATCCATGCGATGGCATAATACTCAGCAATACAAAGGAAGGTGCTGCTGATACTTGAAACAACCTGATTTAATCTCACAGATATTCTGGTGAACAAAAGAAGCTGCACGCAAATGGAAGTTACGCACTTCTGTCAAGTGAGGACAGGAGAGAAATCTTCGACCTGGAAGAGGGTCCTTGCCCA
Source organism: Mormoops blainvillei (assembly GCA_004026545.1). NCBI lineage: Eukaryota > Metazoa > Chordata > Mammalia > Chiroptera > Mormoopidae > Mormoops > Mormoops blainvillei. Next base: position 5,611 of record PVJD01019496.1, read on the forward strand.
CCATGTTGGCATCCTGATCTCAGACTTCCAGCCTCTAGAACTGTGAGCAATACATTTCCGCTCCTTATTTTTAAAAAAGGAGAAACCACACACAGTATGTACTGTATGATTCCATTTGTGAACCCTGAGGACTAAGAAGGGTTCCTGGTGTCTAACTGGGCTCAAAAGAAAAAAAAAGTCAGAGCCCAGTAGCCATTTCTGCACAGGGCCCTCTCACACAGAGTGTGCTTCAGAAGAGCATCTGCACTACTGCCTCCACCTGTGTCGCTAAGCTGCCTGCCTGCACAGTGTTTCTGGCCTCTGAGCCTGCCCTTAGTGTCCTATTTCAACCAATAGGACTGAAGTTTTCCCCATCCAATGGAGCTGTGCATCTCTGACCAATCAGAGCAGCTCTATTCTGACCAATCAGGAAACAGGGGCGGGAACTTTTGACTATATAAACCAGCTCCCCTATACCTTGTGGAGGGTACTTTCATAGAAGGTTGACTTTCAGTTCCTGGAGTCTCACAAGGAGCAGAGTGGTGTGGGCCGGCTGGGGCTCGCACAGATGTAGGCAGAACAGAGTGACTATTACAGAATGGAACCTCTATCTGAAAAGGTGTCTGGCCTGGGCACAGCCTTACGGCTTCACTGCTTTCACAGCAGCCCTGTTGTAGCACTATAGAGCTGTCCCACAGCAGTGCTGTTTCCACGGCCATGCTGTATGACTGTTGAGCTGTTTGCACTAAGTAAAGTTTCCTTTTTCACCACATGCCAAATTGGGGGGTCCTGTTGATGTTGAATTGGCGCCAAGGACCATCAGTTGACACATTTGAAGTTTAAGAACAGGTCCTGGCTGGTGTGGCTCAGTGGATTGAGTGCTGGCCTGTGAACCAAAGGGTTGCTGGTTCGATTCGTGGTTGGGGCACGTGCCTGGGTTGCAGGCCACGTCCCTGGTTGGGGGTGCTTGGGGGGCGGCCACACATTGATGTTTCTCTCCCTCTTTCTCCCTCCTTTCCCCTCTCTCTAAAAAATAAATAAATAAAATCTTTTTTAAAAAGCTTAAGAATAGGCAAAACTAATCTAAGGCAGTGCTTGTCAACCAGGGATGAATCTTCATACTATGCCCCATTAGGGGAATTGGCTATGTCTGGAGACCCTTTTGGTCATCACACTGGCGGTGGGCCATATTGAGCATCTAGGGGGTTGAGACCAGAGATCTGCTAAACATCCTACGGTGCACAACTTGGCCCCACAATTGTCTGACCCCATACGTCAATCATGTCAAGGTGGAGAAACCCTGGTCTACCATGATAGAAGTCAGACAAGTGGTTACCTCTTGGGACGTGCTAACTGCAAGGGACACAAGGGAACTTTCTGGGATGCTGGAAATGTTCTATATCTGTACTGTCTAATATAGTAGGCGCTTTCCACGTGTGGCTATGTAAATTAAATGAAATACAATAAAAAAACTCGGTTCCTTAGTTGCACTAGCCACATTTCAGGTGCTTGATAGCCACATGTGACAGCTACAGAACATTTTCAACTTTGTAGAAAGTTGTATTAGACAGCGATGCTCTATTTCTTGAGCTGGGTGGTGTTAAAGGAGTAGGGACATTTAAAATATGCACATTTTATTGCATGTAAATTTTACCTCCATGCATATAGCTCAGTGGGATGAAAAAAGTCTTTCCTGCAGAGGAGTAGTGGGAATGCTGGTGAAGTCACAGCCCCCCTTCTGTCCTCTACACTGCCCTCCCCCACCACCACCAGGGGCCAGGCCTGCCCATGCATCTAGAAGCTGGGCTAGACGCTGAAGAGGGAGGGGCTGTTGAGATTCTTCAGAGGGGCCTCTCCAAGGACAGAAAGAGCCAAGGCTATTTACCCTCCAGGGAATTCCCTGGCTCCCAGTGGATTTACAAGTGGGTCAAGTGGACATGTGCAAAGAAAAGGCCCTGTCCCCGTCCCGTCCCCCCCCAACCCGCTTTCACTAGGTAGCCTCCCGCACCGGGTGTGCAGGCTCTCCCGGCAGAAATTGCTCCATTCTCCGTCACTGCCGCCTCTCTCGCTCTTCTGCTGTGAGGGTTTTACAATAACAGCATTGTAACCACTTTGAGAAAACCAATAAAAAGGCGGTGACAAAAGAATAGCCAGCCGGCTGGAAATTGCACGCAGCAGTGAGGGCCTGGGCCTTTTGCCGCTACGTGTTTAATAGTGCTCCAGGGCTGCAGGCTGCAAAGACGCACGTGTTTATTTGGGGGATGTGCTGTCGCTTAAATAATGAATCTCGCATAAGCCTTCGGATGAATGCAGGGAGCCCTGACTCCCACTGCTGCTCAAGCCTTCTCACCCAGCCAGGGCCAGTAAACAGAGGTGCAATGCTCTGGTCAGACCTGGACAGCTTGCTGCCCTGTGGTGTAATGCAGAGGAGGGGGCATATTCATTTATTCATTCATTCAGCAACAAAACCTATTGACCACCTACTAAGGTGATGAGCCTTGTGCTAGGCACTGAGCCATAACGAACACTTTCCAAGCCTGCTGCAGTGTACATATTGCGGAAAGTTCCAGAATCAACTTTTGGCTGAGTTCAGCGCCTGTTTCCTTTGTGCTGGGTCATGGCCACCCTGTTCACTGAACTTTGGGGGCCCTCATGCTCACTGTCTGGCTCCAGCCTACTCCCCAGCTCCCTCAGTCCTTGCCGCTCCAAAGAGGAACCCAAAGTCCTTTATATATTTATTAATTTTCAGCCTTAAAAAATTCAGACTCACAGAAAAGTTGCAGAATTAGTACAAAGAATCCTGCTATCCCCTTCACCCAGATTCTCCAAAGGTACCTATTTTACCATTTCCTTTATTCTCTCTCTCTCTCTCCCATACACACACACACACACACACACACACACACACATGCACAGATAGGTAGATAGCTGTAGATATAGATATTTCTGAACTATTTGAGAATAAGTTGCAGACATGATGGCCCTTTACCTCTGATATTCTGGTATAGATTTCTTAAGAAACAAGAATATTCTCTTACATAAGCACAATACAATTATCAAACTCAGGAAATTAACATTGCTATAATACTTTTATCTAATCTACAGACATTCACATTTCTTCAGTTGTCTCACTGCTGTCCTTTATAGCAAAAGAAAAAATTTCTGTTCCAAGATCCAATTGAGAATCACATATTGCATTTCATTGTCATATCTCTTTAGTCTCCTTTAATCTGGAACAGTTCCTCAGTCTTCAGATGAGTTTCTTGACCTTGACATTTTTAAAGCATACAGGCGAGTTATTCTGCAAAATGTCCTTCGACTTGGGTTTGTCTGATGTTTCCTCATGATTTGATTCAGGTTCTGCATGTTTGACAAGAATATCATAGAAGCCATGCTATGTCCTTCTCAAGTGCTTCGTATCAGGAGACACTTGATCTTGGTTTGTTAACGTCATGATTTAGTTAAGGGGTGTCTGCCAGTTTTCTCCCATGTAAAGTGATTACTCTTTCCTTTGTATTTGATAGGTATCTTGTGGGCAAACTCTTTATTATTTTGATGGTTTTGGTTGCCAGAAGGAATGGCTGGCACAGCACAGGTGGCATGGCCCCTCACCTGCATTTCCAGCTACCTTTAGATGAAATTGTCCAGAAGCTTTTCCAGGACTTCCCAGTTTTATTAGTGAGGACAGGGTTTCTGGAACTTCTCACCAGGATTCCTTCTTCACACTCCCACCCCTTCTTCCTAACCCAGAGATCAGAACATCAATCTACAAAACAACACCAGGTCCTCCAGGTGACACCCTTCCCACAGGAACTGAACTGTTAGTTACACCAACCTGAAATAATCCCCTTTAGGCATTTCCTTTAAATTCTCTTCTCTTCTCTAATTCTCTGGCTCCCCAGCGGGCCGGTAGATCAGGTGTTAATAGCACCTTGTTACAGACAGGGAGCCTGAGACCCTGAGGGGTTAAACCACACTAGACAGACCTCATTGAGCTTTTCTGAATTTGTCCATGATCCCCAGCCTACTCTAGAATCAGTATTTATTTGCTTTTCTTTGAAGCCATAGAATGCTGTGCTGTAGTGCTATAAACATCATTTAATTTCCAAAATGGCCGGCATTGCAACCTGAGTGTGTCTCATTTGCTGATGGTGTGGGAAGGAGCACCTTGACATTTGTGGTTGTGATTTCAAGTATCCTTGTGTAATAGTCATAGCTTTCATCCCCCAGAGCACATAGACGCTTAGAAAGAGGACAGGGAATACAAAGAAAGAGGCCAGTTGAAGACAACCAACTTAGAAAACAGTAGGGTCGTCTTTGAAAGTGAGCAAGGCCGATAGTGTTTTGTTTTGTTTTTTGCCACACTATATCTCAGGTTGCCAAATACAAGATCTTAGTATCATTCTATCTGCTATAAACAACCCCTCCCCCCTAGATTTTAAATGAATATTTGGTAGCCATACTCTCTGCATGGTCACATACATGTATATGTGATACAGGTTCTTGGGGGTATGTGCATGCCTGTGCGTGCATATACGCCTCTGTGTGTTCAGATGTGGAGAGATATTTACACACTCTGTGCTATGCAAAAATATATGAATCACAGGGGAATCTATTTAAAATATTGATATTCTCAGTTAAATCAACACCGTACAATAATGTCATTGCACATGCGAGCTCTATTTTGAAGCCAGAGAAGGGAAACAGAGACTCTCCTGAAGTGCTGCCTGGAATACCAGAATCGGCAACTTGCTACAATAAGCCGGAACGCCCAGAAACTACACTTGAACTAATGCCTAAAACCTGACGGAGACATACTTCATAGTTAATCTGGTTACTCGGGGTTTATTTCACAGTCAGAAGTTCTTATGATGGAAGGGGCTCCTGCTGGCTTCTCCTAGACACATGACTGAATTAATGAATGAATGAATTCAACTTACCAGAGCAGATTTAAACTGCTTACTGAAACAAAATCTGGTCATTTTTCTTCCTTCCGTTTTCTTTTAAAAGATAAATACGAGCCTCATATGGATGCTGTAAGAGTCATTAATCCTTGATAACCAACTGTTTTATCTTTTGATTAAAAAAAGGCAGGCTGACTGACAGTGAGCTTACAACGGCAGGCTCATTAAAAACCGGGTTCAGATGTGGTCTCGCAAATAAACACCCCGCATTCCATTAAGCAGGCTGCACCCAGGAGCTAAGGCCGCCGTGCTCCGGGCTTAAAAAAATGCAAGGGACAGGTAAACCGGCTTTGTCTTGCTGAACCAGCAGAAAGCGCTCAAGTTTTTTCAAAATGAGCGCTTTCTGCGCTACTACCTGGTTGTCAAATTTTAATGGGTGCTTGTTAACAGGGACTCTGAAATATTGTGATGTATGTGACCATCGGCAGCTTTCCGGCCCGCCTTTGGGGCTGATGCCGGGGTATTTTAATAGCTGCGTTCACAACCCCGGGGGAGGGCTGCTTAAGGTGGTCCTTGGAGGTGTCTAGCACAGGCAGACCCCGGGTGGAAGGGCCCAGACGCTGGGAAATGAGGGCTCTCCGGAGCCCAGGAACAGGGATGGAGGACCGCTGGACACCCTCTCCCAGGGACAGGTCCTAGAGGGTGTGAGAGAGAGGATATCACAGGCCGCATTTCCTTCACATATCTGCCTGAACCCAGGAGAGGTTAGGGTTTAGCCTGCTGGCCCTCAGAGCTGATTCTGTTTAGAACGCTCCTCGTTTAAAACGGCTAGGGGTGGGCGTGGGGGGATGGCTCTTTCCTCTTCTTTCCTCATCTTTTCTTCCTCCCCCCTCCTTTTTCTTCTTTTCATTTGGTCTTCTTCCTCCCTCCTCTTTCTTCCTCCTCCCATTTCCTCGTCCTTACCTCTTCTTCCTTTCCTTCCCCCACCCCATCTCCCCTCTCCTCCCTTCTGCTCTTCTCTTTCTGACCTTCCTCTTCCTCTTCTTCCATCCCTACCCCTTCC
>PVJD01019497.1:0-11561 GCA_004026545.1 Mormoops blainvillei
GCTTTCTTCAGCTAAAAGAGAGAGAGAGGGGTTTTTGGAGGAAGGATGCAGAGAAGGTTCAGAATGGGGGCTCCAGTGTTGCCTGACCCGCCTAAGGGTTGATTCTGGGGTGAGTGTTAGAGCCAAAGCCTCCCCATTGCACTGTTGGGATCACTGAGGCCCAGAGACAGGCAGGGCTGGCCACTGGCCACAAGGTAAGGCAGGGGTAGGCAGGTCCAGTGACCACTTTGCATGAGGAAGAAGAGCTCATCAGAATCCCAGGAGGCCCCCTGAACTTGGATGGGAGGATAACGGTGCCCTCCACCTCCCCAGGCTGCTGGAGCGTGGCCCTTCCACCTTGTTCCACCCATGGGACCCTGGTACCTCCACCCAAGACACGGTGCCCACAGCTCTGCCCCGGGATGTCACGAAGAGGAACTGAAGGTTCAGCAGCTCGAAGAGGTTGTGTGCCTGGAGAAGGGGTTGTTAGGGAATGCTGGAGGACAGGTAGCACCCACACCTCCCCTCTGGCTTCAATTTATCCCTAACCTGAAGCCTTTGAGCACAGTCGAAGGAGTAGTGCCCCACCCCCACCCCCCACATGCCAAAGCCAGGAAGGGGATGGTGGGCAGCACGCAATGGCGGGTGCAAGACCAGGACCTGGGCCTGCAATGCCCAATGTGACCACCAGAGGCCGCCAGAGTCCACACAAGGGACCAGTGGGGAAAACCTGTTACCCAGCATCATCCAAAGGCCCCAGAGGGGTTGGGGTTGGGGTTGGGGTTGGGGTTGGGGTTGGGCCCACCCCCAGATCCCAACCTGCTTCCACCCTCCCCTGACCCCATTTTCCAGGCTCTGTGCTTGCGTGGTGGGGGCAGGCAGGTACCAGCCTTCAGAGTGATTAATAATTTTCCCAAGATCACACAGGGAGAACGTGGTGGATCTGACATTGAAACCCACATGTGCCTTGACACAAAGACATCATTTTAACCACTGCCTCTGTCCACCCAGAGGCTTCTGTTTTGCAAGCCCTCTCACTTCCCTAGTCTGTGCATCATCCCAGCCCTTCTGGGAGTGGGGCGCGGAGATGGCAGGAGCTGCTCTGCCCGTTCGGCTGATGAAGAAGCGGCCCCCAGAGGGACATAGAGCCGCACTGCATGCAGGAAGCTGGGGCTGAAGTTTCCCTCTCGGGCTCTTCCCCTCTACCACAGGGTCCTTGCCTGCCCCATGTCCAGATGTTCCCATTACCTGGTGCAGGGAGGTCTCCGGGGACAGCTGTAAGGTCACTGGCTCCACGAGGCAACCCTGGGCCAAGATGTCCTGGAGACACCGCTGGGGATAAGGGAAGGGTTACGGGGGCCTGAGCCAGCCTCCCTCTCCTCCAGGCTGCCCCTCTCCAACCTCCCCTCCCACCACAGCCTGCTGACTCCCCATCCCCCTGACACCCCACATGGGTACCCACTTGGTGTCCTGGAGCCCAGGCGAGTGGCTCAGCCTGGAGAGCCTGCATCAGGGAGGCCTTGCGCACGGTGCCCACCAGGATCTGAGACTCTGGACAAGGGGAGAGGGAGAGGGAGAGAGCTGCATTATGATGAAGGAATCCGCACTTCCTGGGCACCTACTGTGTGCCAGTAACTGTGCGGGGTATTCTCATGTCTCTCAGGAACCCACAGCCTGCTGCCTATGGGTCAGGAACTGTTGTCACCCACTTTGCAGATGAGGAAGCTGATGCTCAGTGGCACAGAGAGGTTAACGGTCACTCAGCTTGTGACACGGAGGCGTGGTAGCCAAAGGCTGCCGGAGGCCAGGCGGGGTCCGCCCACCCTGAGGTTCCCCATGCGGCAGGTCTCGAGGCAAGAGCAGGTTTGGGGCAGCTGTGCCTCTGGGCTGCTGGGCTTTGTCCCTCACTCCCCACCGAAAGAGGCACATCTGGCTCAGACCAGTGTAGGCACGAGCCTGGGAACCCACCATGTTCTGAGGTCCTACTGTGTGCCAGGGGCTTGGCAAGTCTCACTCCCAAGTTTACAGGCACTCTGTTTTGAGGTAACTGCTTGGTATTTTTTTGTTCCTTATGCAGTAAAATAAAACTTTTACAACTAGACCTCTACGTGCTTCCCCTTTAAAAACGAACAATTGAAAGCTATTCTTGAATGAGCAGTAGGGTCCCACCGCCCAGGCCTGCGGATTGAAAGCTTTTTGCTTCCTGTGGCTCTGAGGGTAGAGTGGACTTTGTCTTAGAGGCCACTTCTGTCTTTGTTCCAGGAGATGAAGCCTCTCGGAGGGGCCCTCCTTCTGCAACTACGTTCAGGTGGGATATTTGATGTGCTCTGGGGGACGATGTGAAGGGTGTCCCAATTCAGGCGGGGAGAAGGGCGTGGTGCTTGGGATGAGAAGCTCTGACAACCCCATACTGTATTGATCCCTATTATCCAGATGAGAAAACCACAGGTCACAGGGTGGCTTGTCCCCGGCTCTGCTGCTCATAAATGGCTTTATGCCACTTGCGGCGGTTATGGGGGTGGTTAGGACTCACACGGTCGTGCAGGTGCTCACCGCACAGGCACCAAGTGGGGACCAAAATCCAGCTGCGCTATGCTTGCCAAGTGTACACCATGTCTCATTTGCACAGCGGGGACACAAAGGTTGACAGTGTGCCCCGAGTGGACATGGCCGTCTCGCCTCAGCTTACCCTTCCTACTCATATTCTGCTTGTCCCACGGGAGAAGAGTGCTCTAGCTAGAGTCTTCCCCAAGGTCCAGCTTCTGCGTCTTTTAACAAAGAGCTGCCCTTCATTTTTCTTTAAAAAGCCCTTTTTCTTGTGGCACCAGGGACTGTGGAGGGGACTCCGCTGGGGAACGTTGAAGGGGAGACTGAGAGAAAGAGCCCTTCTGCAATCCCCTGGTCAAACTGCCTTTGTCCTCGCCCCGTCCCCAGGCTCACCGGCCCTGGCTTCGAGAGCTCCAAGATCTCTCCGTGGGGACTTTACAAGCACCTTCTCATCTCTTAAACACACCAGCCCCCCACTAAAGCAGGGTGACGACAATGTCCATTATAACAACGAGGAGGAAACAGGCTGAGGGGTGAAGTGACTTCCCCAAAGTCGCACAGTGGCAGGGCCAGGATTCAGACTGGGGTCAGCCTCGCAGGTGCAATGCCCGCCTCACTATTTCCTGGGCCCGACCCTACCAAGAGGAAGGTAGAGGGAATGCCCTTCCCCCCTCGCTCAGCCTCCCCCCCCAACCCCGCAGCCACAGGCACCTTCCTGCTGAGTACCTGCGCTTTCCACCAGGGGGTACTCAGCCAAGTCTGTGGAGGTCACGACCTTGACCACCTCCTCCAACGGGGTGTCCTTGGCCAGTGTGGTGATGCTACAGTTCATGAAGTGCTCCACGATGACGCGGTGAGAGCTGCGGGCAGAGAGGTTGCTCTGCTCAGGTCCTGGGGTCGGGGGACGACGTGGGGTACTCAGGGGCGGTTTTGCTGGTTCTTGAGTGTGGGCAGGGACTGAGAGGCTTCCAGCAACCCCTAGAGCTCCAAGGTAGAGAGGAACCTGGGGGCCAGCTCACCTACAGCCTGGCCCTGAATTCTCAGCCCCCTGGAGCCCTAGCCCCCCACCCAGAGCAGCTTTGGTCTGTTTCATTGAGAAGTCTTCCCTGGAGAATGTCACTTGAGGAAAAGTTTGATGGCAAAAAGAAAAAAAAAAAGCTTTAAAGTTTGAAAAACACTCTCATTTTACAGATGGGGAAACTGAGGTCCAGAGCAAGGTGGCAGCTTGCATGGGTTTGGAGGGGGTCCCAGGACTCGGGACCCTCAGAGCCTCTTAGTCCTGCCTCTCAGGGGACAGAGGCTGCTCCGGTCCTGTCTGGTGGAGGGAGGACCTCACAGCCTATGTCCATTCCAGTACCACCGGCAGCAGAGTAGTCGTGGGGAGTGGGCAGGGGCCTCCCAGGTTTGGTGCTGACTCTCTGTGTGACCAGACATGGCAGCTCTCTGAGCCCTAGTGTCCAACAAATGGGTGGTATCTGTCCTGTTCTGAAGACAGACTGATGACCAGTAAGACACAGAAGCCCAGGAGGCCAAGGACTTGCCCAAGGTCATGCAAGGAGTTGGGGAGAGTGGAGACAAGAGTGTACGTCGACCCCTCCAACACCACCCATGTCCAAGGTCAGCGGCAGTGAGCTTTTGGGGGAGCTCCATCCCCAGCCCACCCGGACACCGTAAGCCCTGTCAGGCAGCCAGAGGTAGGCTCCACTCACCTGATTTTTCGGCACCGGATCCATGGAAGATACGGCAGCTTCTTGACAATGATGGTGCCGTCATAGAAGGAGGGCTGGCAGCTCTGGGCAATGGCGTTGGCCGCCAGCACCGCCATCAGCACGGGTAACGCGTGCACGATCTGGCCAGTCATCTCAAAGGCCAGCAGCGCCGTGGAGATGGTGTGGGTCACGGCCCCCGAGAAGGCCGCAGCCCCTGCAGGGGGCAGAGCCAGGGCAGTGTGGCTCAAGCCAGGGGCCAGCTTCACGCAGAGGGCAAGGCTGGCGTGGCTATGGCCATGGACTGGGGTGGGAATTGTCCAGAGGCCACACTCTGGCCACTGTTGGAGGGCCCCAGTGCCCAGGCTCAGTGAGGGGGAGGGCGGTAGGGAGGGGATGAGGGATCAGGGACAAGACAGGAGCTAGAGAGAGCAATGGTGGCTCAGGGAAGGGTTGGGAGCTCACTGGGGGGCTCAGTGACCACTCCATGCCCTGCAGAACCGCTGATTGATTCCGCAGGTGCAGCCCACCCTGGGGGGACCTGGCCCACTTACCTGCAAGGGCATACCCCCCAGGCACAATGGGGTTGGTGACCCCTCCGGCCACAATGCCCTCGGGGAAGGCAACAGAGAGGGCTTCCCCTATGAGGCGCCCGGTAGCAGCTCCTGGCCACAGACTCAGGGTGAGCCGGGCTGATCCAGCCCCCACAGCCCTCCATCCTTGGGGACCAGCCTCGGTACCCTCCCTATGGGGGGTGGGGGGCGGACCAGGAGCCGGGGCCTCTAAGACCCTCAGGACACCAGACTCACCGAAGATGAATATGGGCATAAAGTAGCCAGCGGGGATGGGGATCGTGGTGGCCAGAATCAGCATCCAGAACTGCGGGTGGGGGACCCAGAGGGCGGAGGCTGGAGGCCACCGGGCAAGAGCGAGCACAGGAGGGACCGGACAGGGGGCCGGGGAGAGTCCCAGGGAGAAAAAGGGTGCCCATGCACATGCTCATTGCCGCTGTCTGGTGTCAGGGAAGACGGTGACCAGCAGAAAAAACCTTACCCCAACAAAGTGCCTACTGTGTGCCAGAAGCCCTCCCTCCTTCCCTCTCAACCTCGCCTCTGACGTAGGCGCGGTAACTGTCCCGTTTTAAAGATAAGGAGACCAGGCTCAGAGCGGAAGCTAGCCCCAGACCAGAGAGTGGGCAGGGGCCAGGCCGGGGAGTCTGGGTGGAAGGCCCAGGTGCTACATGGCACGGGGGTCCCCGTCCCGCCCGTGGCTGGCCTCGGCTCTAGGCACCCCTCTGGGGGCCCTGGGGTGCCCACCTTCATAACCAGGAAGAAGGCAAGGGTCCCAAAGATGGTGAACCGTGGGTGGTACCATTCGAACCACAGGTTCTGGGGGTCGGGCTCCGCAGGCCAGGGTGGGGACGAGTTCTGGGTCATCAGCGCCCACGAGTTGTTGTCAAACAGCGTGTCCAGGTGCTCCCGCATGGACAGCTGGGGCAGGGGCAGGTCGGGGTGCTGTGTGAGGGGCCCTGGCAGCGGTCCCCGCCACCCCCTCACTGCCGGACCCAACCCCCCACCCTCTCTGACACGTCCCAGCAGGACAGGGGGAACTTGGGAACCACTTGGAGCCTCCTGGGTACACAGGCCTCCCCTTCATGGTGTCGTGGAGTTAAGAGAGGTGACAGGAACTGAGTGGGCAATAAAGGGGGGCGCCCCGCTCCGGCTGGCCCAGCTCAGGGCCTCTTACCCGAGAAGCCATGAAGCGGCCCACGCCCGGCGGGTAGGTGATGGAGGCGAGAACCAGGGCGGCCAGCGCAGAGTAGAGAGGCTTACTGTGGGGCGGGGGGTGGGAAGCTCCAGGGCCAGTCTTCCCCTTCGCCCCCACCCCGTGGCCCCACCGCCCTGGGGGCTGACACTGAGGCAGCAACAGGAGGAAGAGGGACTGAAGCAGGGACATGCGCCAAGTCCTCTCCAGGGCAAGAAAGGTATGGGGTCAGTTTGCCATGCCTCTGTGTAACAAGGGGCAGAGCTGACAGGAGAGGCTGTGACAGAGCCGAGCCAGGCCAGGGTGGGGCCAGGGCACAGCCAGTCACGGACAGAGGAGGGCTGACTTTGACGTGCCAATGCCAGGGGGCAGACAAGGTTTGGGGGTCGGGGGCTCAGTAAGGGGCTTGGGGCTCAGTGGGGGTTCAGTGAGGGAGTGAGGACTCAGGAGAGGTGGGAGTCCCACGGAGGGGCTTGCTGGCCCAGAAAGCATGGAAGCAGTGGCTGTGGGGATGGGAGGATGTTAGAGGGAATGAGGGCTCCATTAGTGGGGTGTGGGAAAGAGAGGATTTGGGGGCTCATTAAGGAAGATGGGAGTGTAGTCAGGGGTTGGGCCTTTCTATATAAAGGAGTTGTGGGCTCAGGAGGCTGAGGGTCCCTAGCGGGGGAGGGGTGTCCCCCTGAAAGGCCCCAGACCTGGTGGCCAGCAGTTTGGAGGTGAATGCATTGGTCTTGACGAAGCCCAGGAACGTCCGCTGACAGAAGAGGTAAGCGCAGCTCAGGATGCCACAGATGGCCCTGGGGGGAGGGGAGGTGAGTCCAGAGCCCCTCCCAGACCAAGGGCGGCAGCAGTTCAAGCCAGAGGGAGGCCCCATGCTGGGCTCCAGGGCCCGGAGGCAGCCACTCACCCCAGTGCCACAAAAAAGAAGATCTCTGGCAGGTCGAAGGGGATGTCCACCCGGAAACTGGTCTTGAAGAGGGAGGTGATGGTCTCTGGGCAGCGAGGGGAGCGAAGATCACACTCCGCCCACCATCACCCTGGCCCCTGCTCCCTACCCGGCTTTGTCCGTTCTACCCTCAGGGCCTCCATCCTTCACGCCCTTTACAGATGATCTCCCTCCCGTGCTCCCAGGAGGAGGTGAGGGGAATGGAAGAGGAAGAAGAAGGGAGAAGAGACAGGAGGAAGAGTGGGAAGGAGGGAGAGAAAGGAGAGGAGGCTGGGGGTGCGGGGAGGTGTCGGGTGATCGGGTGGGGACTCACCCTGCTCGCTGTTGAAGACCGCCAGGAGACGGAACATGAAGGCCCCGCAGGTAGCAGCGAAGAAGCCCCTCCAGTAATCCCAGACGGAGAAGTGGGAAGACATGACCTCGATGCTGAACAGGACGCCTGGGGACGGTGCTGAGCTTAGGCAGATCCCCGCGCCGAGCTACCCCCGCTCCCCCGGCCCCCGCCACAGCACCACAGTCCTGCTCTCCCCCTAGGGTCTGCAGGCAAGGCCACCTCCTCTTTGGTCCTGAGCTGAAGTGAGGGGAGGGCAGGCACCCCACTGCCCAGGGAATTTGTGCCCGTGCTCCCTTCTCAGCCACCTCAGTCCTTAACGACAGCCCTGTGGGGTGGGGACCATTCTGACCCCGTTGCACAGATCGGGAAATGGGGCTCCGAGAGATGAACTCTCTGGTCCAGGGCCACACGGAGAGCTGGATCTCACACCCCAGACTGTCTAAGGTAACCCTGAAGCACCTTGGCAAACCCCCCCCCCCACTACCCGACCTTGTGCCAGCAAGAACCAAGGCTGAGATCAGTGCCCATCCTTGAGCCGGGCCCCTCAGCTGCACAGAGGAGCGAGCTGGTCCCTCCGGCCCCTCCAGGGCACGGAGGGGTGTGGGGGAGCCCCAGAGTAGGGGGTAGGGGGTTCTCACCGCTGAAGGGCGCTGCGAAGACTGTGGCCACGCCCACCGCCGCGGCTGCCACCAGCATTTCATTTTGCTTGCTCTTGTTCTGGTGGGATCCAGGGTCCTGGGCTCAGAGTCAGCCCCTTCCCTCCCTCCCCCTCATTCCTCCAACGGATACCTCCCTGAGCCACTTACCTCAGGCTCCCCAGTGGTCAGGGTGCGCACGCGGCCCAGGTAGGCCGCGATCATCGCACACAGGTGCACGAAGGGGCCCTGCCAGGGGAAGCGTGGGCACAGGGTTCACCGCCTGGCCTTTGAGGGGGGCCAGGCCCTTGCTTCTCCCTCTCAGGGCCCGGGGTTGGGGGCCAGGGGGAACGTCATCCAGAGGCTGCATGTGGCCCCACCACTCCCGCCTCTTCCATCCCCCCAGCCCCTTTGTCACGCTCTGGGGACCCAGCCTTCCTCCTCTCCGGGACTGAACCCCAGAAGGCAGGTGCTGGCTGCGGCCCGTCTGACCCAGCTTCGGTGGGGTGACGGGGAAAAGGCAAAAGTGGCAGGAGAGTGGGGCAGAGTGGGCAGGGCCGTTCTCAGGCCCGCTCGTACCACTTTGCCCAGGAAGATGGTGCTGCCGCTGGCCAGGGTGCAGGTGAGGCCCACCACCTTGGCCCCGAAGTTCTTGATATCCAGGTAGTCCTCCAGGATCACGCCGGACAAGATGGTCTTCAGCTCTGGGATTCCAGAACCTTGGCAGGAGGAGGTACAATCTTGGGATGAGACTCTTAACACTTCACCCCACAGTGGGCGTTTCACACCACCCTCTCCTCTGGTCCTTTTAAGCCCTAGGACTTGGGATTCATAGACTCAGTTTTCAGATGAGGAAGCCAAGAGTCAGAAAGGAGACGTCGTCCTTCCAGCTGGACCTGGCAGATGGCTATGGCAGGATTGGGGGAGCCCAGGGTAGAATCTCAGGCCACCCTGGACACACCCCTAGAATTCCCATCTGTTGGCCAGGAGCCAGAGACAGAGCCGACAGGCCTGGGGGGAGGTGTCCCTCCACCAGCCCCTCCCTGGAAATATCCTCGGCACCGGACCTGTAGCGGAACCTGGCACCAGTTCTCCCCATCAGAAAGGAACCAGAGCCATCGGCAACCCGGGAGTCAAGATCCGGCCTTCCCGCTGCGGAACTTCAGGCAAATGACACGACCCCTCCGAGCCTGGCTGTGAGAGAGGGGCGCTGCGTCCTGCCTCCACCCACCAGAAGCTGAGGGATGTGGAAAGGCCTTGGCCGGCAGGAGTGCAACGCCGCCAGGCGCGGTGTCTGGACTCACCTCCTGAGAAGGGCGTGATGCTCTGAGAGAAGCCCGAGGAGAAGGAGACCAAGGCGATAGGGTACACGGCCCAGGAGAGGTAGCGGAGCAGGTGGCCCTCTCCAATTTCCCGGTACAGCCACTTGTGTGCTGGGGACAGCCAGGAGATAGTCAGGGACTACCCCCAGGCTCTGCAGCCCTCAGGGGCCCACTTCCTGACCAGGAAACATGGGCTGGGAGTCGGGGGGGGGGGCCCAAGAGGAGGCAGGAGCAGGGACCCTGGCTCCCTACTCAGTTTTGCTGCTTCCTGGCGGAGGGAGCTTGGTCCAGCGACCCAACCTCTCAGAGCCTCTGTTTCCCTGTCTGTCAAATGGGCTTAGTGAATGGTACCTCCCTCATTGGGTCACTGTGGGGAATAAGACAGGGTGCGAAGTGCCCCCGACAATGTCTGCTGCAGAGCAGGTCCTCGTGATGGCGCCTGGGCAAGGCCCCTAGAGAAGGCGTGCTATACCCTTCCTGCCCCACGCCCCCTCTTCCAGGGAGACCTCAGGGTGGAGAGAGTGTGCTGCGGTTTGTGGTCTAGGCAAGTGCCCTCCGCCAGAGCTACTGAGTAGAGAGCAGGGGGCAGGGAGGAGAGCGAGCCGAGCAGCAGGAAGAAGGGAACACAGAACTCAGGAGAGGACTCCTGGGAACATTCAGGTCGCTCTCACTCATTGCGTAGATGAGGGGGATGAAGACCAGAGACGGGCAGCAACCTACCCAGGGCCACACAGCAAGTCAAGAGCAATGCCGGGACCAGGTCCAGGCCTCCTACCCACCCAGTCCCCTCCTGCAGCCCCGCTGCGCCTGGTGGCCCATCTGGCATCCCTGAGAGCGTGCTCAGAAGCCCTGGGTCCCAAGCAGCTGTGCGTGCCAGGCAGGGCTTACCTCGGACCACACGCCCCACGATGAAGCTCATGGTGTAGCTGATGAGGGCCATGAGCACCCCGAGGGTCATCAGGAAGTACCAGTCCTCGCCCACACGGAACAACTTCTGCTTCAGCCATTCCAAGCCACCTGGCGCAGGGGCGGGGGTCACAGCCCGGAGCCAGGTAGGGCATGGACATCACCTTCCCTGGAGGTCTGCTCTTGCCCAGAGCATGGAGGGCAGGGCAGTGCAGGGTTGGGAAAGGGGTCCAGCCCAGGGTACCTTGGAGGGGGCCCTGCCTCGCAGAGCAGGATTTGTGGCAGTGAAGGTGGCAGCACAGGGGGCCTTTGGCAGGTCTGTCCTCCCCCCACCCCTGCTCCATGCTGGGGTACTTATGGGAGAATGATCAAGGGGCAAAGGGGTGGAAGGGGTGCTGGGAGCTACAGCTCTCTCCGGTATCGCCGTAGCTTAGAGAGCGCAAGCGTCTAGCAAGACTCCTGCGTTGTCCCAGGACATGTGGGGCTGGCATCGAGCCTGAGCGCACCCTCTGGGCCCCTAGCAAGGTCCCTGGCACAGTGATCAGGCCTCGGGGCTGCATTCCCAAACAGCTATTTAGCATACGTGACCCACAGACAGATGGACAGACGGGCAGACCCTTTCCCTCTGGGCAATGGGAGCAGACAGAAAGGAGAAGCAGGCTCTTGGCCTTTCAGGCGGCTGGGGAGGTGCAGCCTTCAATGGGGAGGGGAAGGGGTCCTAGCTCTCACCTCGGATGCCTCGGCGGATGCGGGGACACGGGCCCCATAGCTCCTGAAGAGTCACAGGGTTGCCTGAGGAGCCCTCACGCAGTCCTACCAGCTCCTCCATTGGGCCCCTGATGCAGCCGACAGACGGATGGGCCCTTGGCGAGCTGCTTCAGGGCCCTTCCACTGCCCCTCGGCCCTTCCAGTATTGCCACTTCCCAGGTCGCAAGGAGAGGGGACGTTTCCCTGTGTCTAAGTATGTGCACATGAGAAGTTATCAGGAGGGACATAAGTCCGGTGTCCCCTGGGGTATCACCGAGGGCGTGCGTGTGTGTATAATGTGTGGAGTGCGGGTTGGGGTTCCTAGCTGTGCCCTCCGTGTCCAGTAGCAGATTGGTCGAGGTAGGTCCCCAAACCTCAGGGCCTCCTTCTCCCCGCTGTGGCCATGGCTCCTCCCTCCCGGGACACTAACCTGCTTCCCCTGCTTGGAGCTGTCTCCTTGCCCAGCAAAGTTCCTCTCTCACTGTGTGTCCCCACAGACTGCTGTGAGCCCCCAGGCCAACCCCTGAGGCCCCTCAGGGGCAGAAAGGCCACAGAGGCCAAAAACCCCCAGGCCCATAAGGAAAGCCCTGGGAGGGCAGAAATGAGATGCTGGCTCCCTGCCCCCCACCCTCCTGCCCCTGCCCTGCTTGACTTAGCCCTGGCAACCCCCCCCCA
>PVJD01019498.1:0-11554 GCA_004026545.1 Mormoops blainvillei
CCGCAAGATGGCAAAAGTGAAATGAATAGCGTCTGAAGTCATATCTGGATTGAACTCTCAATCTTTGCATTTAAAATATGGGTTTTGGATGATTGCGTCATCTCTTTCAGTTTTTATTTCAACCCCATATATTTGCGATGGTGAAAATGAACATTAAAGTCAGTTCCAGTCTCAGGGGATTGGTTTAAATCATATTTGTGCCCTTTCAATCCGTAAGTGTGTAGGGAACATAATGATTTAGAAATTTGAAAAGGGCCATGATACCTCTTGGTCAGCATGAAGAAGGAAAGGCACAGGGTTGGGACTGGGCCTCGGAGAAGCAAAAGTGTGAGTAGTACTTGGAAGAGTAAAGTTTGTTTAGCACAGGAAACCATTTGAACAATGTACTGAAAATAGGAAGGCACGGCACCTAGAATTCATGGGCTGTTAAATATGGTTGAAACATAATTTAACTTTCTAAAATAATTTTCTTCTGCGATTGTTGTTGGATTAGTAAACCTATTATTTCAAAATTATTTACATGGAGTATTTTAAATTGCCAGGACTTGAATTATCACACGTATTAACTTAAGCTGAAGTGAAGCTGAGTGAACCTGCATTGGACACTGATCCTAGAATCCATTGTGAGAGCGAAATTACCACCTTCACTTTGTCAATGGGCACTTGACACATGGGACCTCATAAGACATAACTCAGGATCTAGATCAGTGCTTTTTTTTTTTTAACTTGACCTTTCTCTCAGATGGATATGCAGATAATTGTTTATGAGTTGAGATAACCTTTCTCTCTTTGAAGAGTTTACAGAAGAATTTCCCAAGCTGCAAAAGAAGAAAGATTACAGACTATCAAAGTCTTGTTAACAACCATCAATAAAACCATGGCTCAGTTCATCTCATGTTAATCTAAACAAAGATTTGTGAACCAAGGTCAGCCTTTCATCTTGGTTAGACCATCACTCCAGGAATGAATATTTATTTCAGAAATGAGTAGGCCCTGGCACCAGGAAGATCTTGATCTGAATCTTCGTTCCATCATTAACTAGTTACATGCATTCTTTCAAGTACTGTTTTCTTATCTACAAAGTAGGAATTAGAACCTTTTCAGAGGATAGTTGTATTAAGTTTCAAGATATATTTTTAAAATTTGGCACGATACTTTACATTTTAATAATTATTTTCATCTTATATAAAGGACATTTAGTGTACACAAAGATACACCAGAAATAATCACTCTTTTAATGGGACTTTATAGTGGGGAGAGCACGATTTACTGGTAACGAATTATGGCAGGGTAAAATTAATCCTTAATAAGTCATAAGTGTAATTCTGAGACCGAACAAATGAAAGAATGATTAATTTAGGCTTGAGAGATTAGAGAACGCCTCACAGCAGCGTCGGCATTAGAGTTTGGCCATGAAGGGTGCATAGTCTAATAATCCGGAATAAAAATAAAGATGCGTGGACCGGGCACTGCATGGATGCCCGTCCTCATGCTGTTTGGAATGGAGGGGAAAATGACCAGCGTTTCAGGGTCCTGGGAGTCCCTTCCACCTGCTTCCATCTGAGAGTCTACTACTGCTACAGTGCCCCACCATCCCCTCCTTCCTCCTCGTTCTGCAGCTCACCCTTCTTCTCCCTTCTTTGTACCTTGTGTTTCAGAAAGTCCTGCCACAGCCTCATTTTCCCAAGAGCTTCCACGTGCAAAAGAGGCACCAATACATATCACTGTCGCCATAAGGGTTTTTTTTATGGCGGAGCGGGACCATATTAAGTGGAGGAGTAATAGAATGCACAGAGTCCCCCCAAACTCTAATTAAAGCACAACTTAACCCAGCCATAGATGTTTACCCATTACAGCCAAAGTGCCAACAGAGAGTGGCGCTGAGTTCTGGTGTTCTAGATAACACAGAGACAAGAGGCAGGGAACATTTCTGTGTCTCCGCGATGATGAAAACTCACCAGCGGACAAACTGCATGGTCAAAAACAGAGAACCTCTAGAGTTCGTGCACTGCTGTTAGCTTGTTCCTCAGCTTCGCTAACTTAGAACTGTTAATCAACGTTCTCCTCAGCAGCAGGGGCTCCAGCTTTGTTTCCCACCCACCTTAGTCCCAAACACTGGTTGCAAAACTATGTTTTCAGGGCCTCGTAAAGGACCCTGAGAGCTGGATGCTACCAGTGTTCCCCTTTACCGGCTGTGAGGACCAACGCTGGCCGTAATAGAAAGAAGAGAGGAATTGACCTGAAAGAAAGTGATAGGCACTCTTGGAATCAACGCAGGATGGAGGGCGAGGTCTGGAACATGGCAGAAACAAAGGAAATTCCAGAAGGCCCACTAGACTAGAAATTGGCCTCTTCTTGAGACTCATGTCGTTAGAGGATTCTGACCCTTTGCAAGACTAGCAACAAAAAAGGATCCCTTATATGGGTTAGAGGCCAGAGAGACCCCCCGACCAAGAAATATTCACCATTGTGCAAGCCCTTTGACCAGTGAACTTGCCTCTCTCTCTACTGGCAATATTGCCAACAAATTCCAAACTTACACATTTATCACTGAAGAAGAAAGATTTGATTTCCCTTTTCGCATTTGATAAATTCTGAGAACCCCTTGGATTATCTGTGTTTGACCTGCATGCCCATGTTTGATGTTCCTGGAGAGTCCCCAGTTGACATGTCTCCCTAAAACATAGCTACATTGGGCATATCATCATTTACTCTAAAAATATTAACTGTGTATGGCAACCCAAATTTCCATTTTACTGAACAGAATGTGGCATGTTTCAGATATTGGGTAACTTATGGGTAGTTACAAGGATGTTAGGTGCCAGGGTAGGTATTAAAATTCATTTGTATGTAGCTGTTTTTCAACCAAACCAGTCTGCCTCCCAACCTCTCCATGAATGTAAAGTATGGTCGAACGAGCCACGTAAATATCCATTGCTCTAAACATTTGGTTAAGTTGTGGGCAATTTAAACATTTATAGGAGTAAAATAGCAACAAAGATTTTGATTTAATCTTCATAAATCAGTCATTCAGAGCATTACCAAAAATGTCTGATTGAAAATTTCTAGTCAATTTAAAAAATATATAATTAGCCTGCTTTAGCAAAATAGTTTGGGGGGGATGGAGGGAACAGAGCATCCCTTTGATTTTTCAAATAATGATTTATGAAATAGTCTTGCCATGACCTTTAGTTATTTGGGAGTTAATTATCAAAGACAAACTTCATCCCGATAATTATAGAATACTGTCTCATTAATGATGATTTAGGCAGAAATGTTTTTAAATTACACAATAGAGTATTTGTATTAAATCACTGTTTCCAAAAGCTGTCTAAGCATCAGAATATCCTTGGATAACTGTCAATTATTGTTTTATCAATGCAGATACATACGTCTCACCTAAGAGTTTTGAATTGTAAACTTTGGGGTAATTTATAATAGAGAAACCTACATTTTTCAAATGCATTAGACATGACTTTAATGGTTAGATGGGTTTGATACTACAAAGCTATATGATATACTTAACAGAAATTTTAAATTAAGCATTTGCTTGACTTTTAAAGCATACATTGCAAGATTTCAAGGTTATATGTAAAGGGACCTTACTGGGACTTCACTGATGTGCAAAATATAGAGCTATTAATTTAGTGGTACCATTATTCAATATCTTTAGACCCTTTCGTTGATGATGAAATATTTGCACTATAACTGAACTTGTACATAAAAATTCAGAGGTATCTATATACTTAGAAAATAGGATATGACCACTCTCTTGACTGTGTTAATTCAATTTATTTTCTCACACATTTATTGAGCAATGTCTATCTGACAGACAGTGGTAGGCTCTATAAAAGTAGGACTGTACTATAAAGGTAATATTTTTACATTGAATCACTTAAGTAAGCATGTGAGATAAATATAATTTTTTAAGAAGTAATAAAGAAGTGATGGTGAATTTTATACCATAGATTTTTCTTCTTAAATAATAAGTAAGCTGTCCATTTTAAGCAGAATTAAATGCACCAGCAGTGAAACAAGCTAGAAAGTAAAAGGAATGAAGATGCAACAAATGAGAATTTGCAGTATAGCCTTACTCCGAAAGCCAGGTATAATAAGATTCATCAGAGTAGAGAAAGTTGGAGTTTGAAGACTGGACTCATATAGGCGGGCAGAAGTAAGAATCGGTTTGACACAGTGGAAGATGAGAAAGTGCAATAGGATCTCTAATTCTGCCAGCTGCCTAGGACCTCTTTGTGAGCTCCTGCTTGACTTGGAGTAACCAAGTGCCAACTCTTCATACAGCGGTAGGGATGGGAGTTAGCCTGCAAGCCCTATCTTTCATTGAAGGTTCTATAAGGGGAAAAAGCTCCCAGAAACTCAGTTCTTCCTGCCAATGGAGTAAAGAATTACAGATCAGCAAGTCTATTAGCATGCAAGCAGAGTTTGTTGGTGATCCATTCTCATGGAAGGGAATGGGCCTAGTTAAGGTGGTGGGGGGTGGTGAAAGGCATAGGTTCAAGGCAAAGCAGGGTGAGGGTGGTGAAAGGAAGGGTGGCCAAAGGCGGGAGTGGCAAGTACAGGGGTGGTGAGAGCAAGAGAGAGCGAGATCCTTTGGCCTTGAGGACTTACGTAGTTGGAGGGTTTGGGGAGGATGAAGAAGTTCCGTATTGATTGACAGGTAAAGGTGGTGCTAACTTTCCAGGACTGGGGTGTGAATACCCAAAGGTTATTGGGCTTCTTCCTTTAGGCACGATGGGCCCTTTTCAGCCTTTCAGACCTTGGGATGAAAGCACAGTTTCAGAGGTTTTCCTTCTCAGGAAATGGAAAAGATGCTAGAATTTCAAGGACTGCCAAGTCGGTGGGTGGGGCACGTATCCCTCCTCCTCCCTGCCTTTGTTTGCTTTCTATCCTGCCTAACATTTCAGAACCCTGACTGTTGCTTGATGCTGATACCCGCACATAGTGCTTCCCAAGACAAACCGAATGGCCCCACATTCTCCGGACTTGGCTCAGGCTAACACTGTTTTTCACAATCAGGAGAATGGCAGACTGTCGGAAATGGTCTGACACTACAATTTAGAGGTCGCCGTCCTTCCCTCTACTCCAAGAAGTGTTGCCAACAGTCAAAGTCTGTCGCTTCACAATGCAGTCAATACGGCGTACACTTAAGGTTTAATTATCTCTCGATCGTGTCCACGTGTAAAACATCCAAACCTACAGAAAATTTTGTAAGAATTTATTAGAGTTCATTTGAGCCAGACTGAGGACATGCCCAGAAGCAGCGTCTCAAGGGTCTAAGAAAGTGCTGTGGAGAATGGCAGTTCTGCAGTTCTTCTTACGTATTTGCAATCAAAGAAGGAGAAACAAGGGAAGATACATGAAATCCATTGGTGGTAGATTTAAGGAGGTGGGAAAGAGCAAGGTGGTGGAAATTTCTCTGATTGAATAATAAGTGAAACAGAGAAACAGTACTTCTTTGACATGGGTAGGTACAGGATAGCCAACATGTAGTCTTTACAGTAAGAAGGGACCGCAAACAGATAAGATCATTTACTCCCTTGAGGGTGTTTACACCTCCCAGAAGTCTGGAAAAGAGGGTTATTTTGGCATTTCAAAGATGCGTTAACCCAGAAGCACAAGAACAATGGGCAGAGCTTGCTTCAGGCAAAAATGAACCTTTAACTAAGGAAGTTATAGGCCCAAGTCAGGACCCAGCAAGGGCTGCCCAGCGAGGAATTTAAGATCACATTCCCCTGTGAGGTTACTTTTAGTTTCTGAGCTTGTCAGATTTCCTACATAGCCCCTTTCCTTTACAGTCCCATCCGAAATGTTTCTTATGCTGGGAAATCAGTATTTCTATGTGCACTTCATTTCCCACTCTTCCCTTTTCCTCATACAGTGACTTCTCTTGTCACGTATATTGGTAGGATGTCCTCCTAATGGAAGTCTTTCCTCCTCATCTTTTTTCCTCTTAAAAACAAATAACTATTTACCTTAATGCCTACTTCATGCTCTACTAATTATATTTCTTTTACTCTTGTCACGGCCCTATTGCTCTTTATTTTTAATTTTTAAAATAATCTTAGTTGTAAAATTAACAGAAGAATTGAAAATCTCAATAAGCAATTCATGAATAATAAAAGTATTTTGTAGTCAGCACTGCAACTTTTATCAAGAAAAGGCCATTTTATTAACCATGCTGTATAATCTCTGGCCTTAAAAAGAATATATATCGGGACAAGATAGGATCGTGGCCTCTAGTATCTACCTTGTCTTGATAAATTCTATGTCTAGAGAGTAGATTGTTACGGAAAAATGAAACGACCAGACACTGAGGGGTTAGGAGCACGATCTTTATTTATGTGCACGGGCCCAGAGGAGACAAACTCCAAATTCTGAGCCCAGAACAATAACCCCGCATTCCTTTTATGCTGGGCTAAGTGGGGGAGGGTATTGGGAGGTGTAGCATAGATTTGGCGCGAAAAGGGCTTACAGAGGTGGGAGAGAAGCATTTACATCATAAGTCAGGGCAATTAGCATTTCATCTTTGGTATCAGTCTTGATTCCCTCTACAGATAGGCAGATTATATATTTAGCTAAGTATAGTTTTTACACCTTAGCAGTGTAGTTATTTCCTTATATTTTTTATTCCATTGGACTGTGAGCAACTTGTGGATCAACGTTATCCTCTACCCGTTTGTTGACTGAATAGCTAGGTAGAGATAGATAGATAGAAAGATGGTAGATATATGTGAAAATTTATCCTTTATCCATCTGACCCCCGTATAACTGCATTTTAAAATGCGAATAGGTTTTATTTTTTGAACCATTTCATATTTACAGAAACGTTGTGAAGATTGCACACAGAGTTCCCCTGACCTCACTCACAATCTACTCTGCTATTGAGTTCTTAGATTATTATGGTGTCCTCGTCCTTATTAATAAACTTACTGATACAATTTTATTAACTAAAGGTCACACCATGTTCACATTTTCTTACTTCTCCCACTATCCTTTTCGTGTCCTGAGATCCCATCAAGGACACCAGGTTACGTTTAGTTGCCATGTTTCCTAACAGTCCCCGTCACTGCGATGATTTCTCAGACTTTCCCTGTTCATAATGATCTTCAGATTTTGAGGAGCAGTAGTTAGCTATTTTGTGTTGCTAATGACCATAAACCCTGCACATTTTCCCTTTTTTTAAATTGATAAAATTCAGGATAACCATTATTTCTCAATGAAGGTAACATTATTATATTGGAAAAAAACTTCCCAAGCATGGTGCCCATGTGGAAACACTGTAATCAAAATGCTCCTTCTTGAAAAATCACAATTTTTATTCCCTTGAATATGAAAAAAAAAAAAACTGGACCAAGGAATTGCTGAGGATCCTTTTGAAATCAGAAAGCTGGCATTCACTGAGCCTGTCACTACTAGAACCAATAAGCAGAGACAAGGACTGAATCTTTATGGGCGCTGTACTCAGATGGCCAGTGATCTGAGAAGACAGCAGGTTTTGTGCCCTAACAGACCATCTTACATTGCCTTTCAAGCCAGCCATTTTATAAGGAGGGAAAAATGTAGGTAAAGGATTTGGAATTCAAGGGGGAAGAAGTAGAGCTAAGGGATTTCGAATTCAGGGAAAAGGTTAATCAGATATAAGCTGCTGTCCGGCAGTTGCCCTAGCATCCTTTCACCTGCTGACTGATGATTTTCTATCTGGGGCCTGTGTCCCATGTCCTGGGTGATTTTCTTTATCTTTTCTTTTTTCTGTTTTTTAAGATTTTATTTATTTATTTTTAGAGAGAGGAGAAGGGAGGGAGAAAGAGAGAGAGAAACATCAATGTGCAAGAGATACATAGATAACTTGCGTCTTGCTCGCGCCCCCTACTGGGGACCCGGCCCACAACCCAGGCATGTGCCCTGACTGGGAATCGAACTGATGACCCTTTGGTTCACAGGCTGGCACTCGATCCACTGAGCCACACCAGCCAGTGTGTGGGTGATTTTGTTTCTCTGTGTCCTGGGCAGCAGGACGTCTCTCCCTGGTACACAGTGGCCCAGTACCACCCTGACTACTTAGGGTCTGCTCTGGAGCACACAGATTGACTTGCCTGTGGTCTTCTGGAGTGAGGGTGGGCTGTACCTTCAGTTATGAAACAATAGCTTTTTATATGCATTGCCTATGAGGCTTTTTAACTGTGACCTTGAACTAAAATTTTCCAACTCTTGAATTCTCCCATTACTCTGATGTTGATGTTTTACGTCTTACGATTTTCTCATCCACTACAATTTATTTTTGCCAGCTATTTACAAGGTTCCCATGGACAAAACAATCACATGCGCCATAGTGGGATTATTTCCCTCTCCCCCTTTGATTATGAATTTCGTTACCGGAATGTAAGCAGATTTTACACCGAGCCATGTGATTTGAAGATAGAGAATAAGAGCCAGGAATCAATATTTAGTAACATAATTTATAAAAAAACCAATAGAATTTTTTATTTGAAGAATAACTTAGTTGTTTGTCTCTCCTTATAAAATTAGTTTTGTTTAAGGCCTACTATTCAGGAAGTCCTTAGGGAAATAAAGCGGTACATTTTTTTCATTGTCTTTAAATCTATTTTCTGCTTGAACAGAGTCAGCATTAACTTTAAAGCCAGAAAATCACCCACTGATGGAAGACTCGGCATAAGAAGCATAGCAGAAAGAAAAGTCCACTCCCTCCTGTGCGTCACTTTTTAACTCACTCAGCCACACATATTTCTGATCACATAAATACCGGCAAGGTGGTGCAATATGGCATGACCACCTAGACTATATTATAACAAGAGGGCATTGTAAAAAAATGTGACTTGCTATTTATAGATTTTACACCTCAGAAATCCGGCTTTAGAGCCTCACTCTTAAAACTTACAAGCTCTGTGCCACTAGTTGTGCTTCTTAACCTCAGTGCGTGCTCGTTTCCCCACCTGAACAAATATGTCTGGTTCCCATAATCCCTGGTATTTCTGTTATATCAGGGTTCTCCTAATGAGTCTGTAGCCACACAAACTTCATTAATAAAAATTTCCCCATACAGTATTTTCTTTAGTTTCCACCCTTAACGTGCTGGGCTTTCAAAGGTCATGACACATCTATTTTCATCCCTTAATACTTTGCATGTTTATCGCATGCAAATGTCCATCACCTTTGTAGCACTACTGGGTCCACTTGAACCGATTTGGCTATGACCCCCATAAGTATCTTTCCCGTGTCTCTATTTCCCTAAGCCACAGGGCCCATCGAAGTGCCTAGAAATCAGGAGGTGCTTAGTAATCATTACTGCTTCTTTCTTCATTTAAGTATTATATATTTTCAGTAAATGTAGGAAGTTTGAAAGGAGAGTTATCTGCAAATTAATTCTAGCTTTGGAGTTCTCCACTTGAAAGAAAGGCAGGAGAAATAATTCAAGAATCTGACAGCATTTCATGTTAGAGAAAGAGCTGTAAACAAGCTGGTTGTCACTAAACAGTGTCCCAGGTTGATGGCTCAATTTTGTTTCCCCTTTTAACTGTGTTCGTTTTTCAGAACAATATGTGTTGCTGGAGGGAGAGAAAGGTCACAGTAGCAGAGGACATATGTCACCTCCTGTGTAATTACAGGGGGAGCCTACCTTGCTGTATTCGCCTCTCAGCAACCTCCCACTTATTTTTCACTCCCTACTACGTCAGACTTGGTTCAAGTATGCAGTTCAGGAAGGGAGCCGCCTGGATGGTGCCCACATGGTGTGCACCGGGAAAGCCTTCCACGGACAAATATTTCGTGTTGTACCCTGTTTTTGAATGAATATCAGCACGTTGACTCTGTTGCAAAAAAATGGCCCAGGGATATTCAATTCACCTTTCTTTAACCCAATGTTCTGGTTAACAAATTTCCTCGGTAGACAATGCATGCATAGAATATTAAATTTTAAATTCTAACAGAGGCAGATACAAGTAAGAGAGAGAAGACCATGACTGAAATTTATTCATTTATTCACCTGATATTTAATGAGCAATTATTATGTGCCATGCATATAATTTTTGGGATTCTAGTAGCCCAGGCTGTGATGAATGAAATTGTCTAGTCAAGAGAAGAAAAAGAGAACAAATATGCAAATAACTAAAAATTGATTATAGATTGGGAGAGTTGGTATGAAAGAGATATGGAAGAGACATAATAGCTGGTGACACAAACTAGAAAGTATATAGCAAGCTCTGTCTGAGGCAGCGAAGTTTGAACTGGAAACTAAAGGATGATGGGTCTGCTTTTGACGAAGAGGGAATAACAGAGACTGGATTTACCTTTGACCTGGCACAATCATAAAACAAATTTTAAGAGTTGATATAAAAGTTCTTCAAGACATTGGACATCACACAGCAAGGCATCGGGCCCCAGAATTAACAAGCAAACCAGGAACGCACTACTATCAGCCTTGTTGCCTTGAGCAAAGTTCCCAGGCAACATGCAGCCCTCTCCCTGCATTGAAGAGGCATGGCTGGGAATGTGGAATACATGCATGGATCAAGTTTGCAGGGCAAGAGAAGGTGAAGAGGGAGCTGTATACAGAGAAAATGACACGTCTGCAAAGGGTCCCCACTGCGTATTTGTACATGCATGAGAGGAAACCTGAGTCCAGGGAAATGCCACCCAGAAAGATAAAGTTAACAGCTGCCGGCACTTGCGGAGGTCTGGACTAGTGCTTGCTTCCCGACAGCAGACGGGGAATCATCATGATTCATGGGGCATTTGGTACAAGGCACAGGAACTAGCCCTACACGGAACATTAAAGGAGTCCTCATGTGAAATCTGAAAAGTAAGACGCAGAAGGACCAAACTGCTTCTAGTGTTTATATGACTGTGTCCTCAGATAAGGCTGAATGTTGGTTATAGGCACAGAGAAATAACCAGCACTCAAAATGGTAACATTCAGAATGATTGGTATATAATAAGGTTATTAGGTATGTGAATAGTAGAAAAACATAGTCTATTATGAGAATGTAAATAAATTATTCGAAACTGACCCAGAATTGATGTAGGAATTAGAATTAGTGGAAAGAACACTGAGATGTTTGTTATAACTCTTTTCTATATGAGCCAAAATGTAAATGGAGACATTGAGGAGATAAAAAAGACAAACCAAATTTTTAGAGATTAAAATCATGTCTAAGTATAAATAGACACTGGATGGAAGTTATGGAAGATGAGATATGGAAGAAAAAGATCAATAATGCATTTGAAAACATGGCAGTAACAACTATCAAGAAAGAAAGGCAGAGAAACAGAATTTTAAACAATCACCAGTGCATTGTGAGACAAGTTTAAGTGACCTAATATAATTATACTTAGAATTCTAGAAGTGGGGCAGGACACAGAAAACTGCATTTAAAATATAATGGCAGAATAATTTTAAAATTTGGTTTAAATTTACAGATTCAAGAAGCTCAAAAACTCCAAGCATAACACCAAAGAAGATCATGATCAAAGTTGCTTAAAACCAGTGATAAAGGGAAAAATTTTAAAGTGTACATTA
>PVJD01019499.1:0-11546 GCA_004026545.1 Mormoops blainvillei
AAGGTAGAAGTTCTGCTATCTTCAATTATGAATTGATGTTCTTTCTGAGGATTAATTTTATAGGAATTCATTTTATAATTTCCAAGCACTTGTTTCTATATTTATTTAAAAATGAAATTCATGTAGGCATTGAAGCCCTTATTGACACAGCTTTGCAGCCTAATAGGAAAGAAGTCCAGATGAAATACTTCTATTTATAACAGTAGGACAGTACTGTTTAGGCATTCCAGTAAATTATTCATTTTTTATTATTATTTTAATAGTACATTTTATCATATTTTTCCCATTACCGTTTAACCCCCCATACCCTCTTCTGCCTCCACTTACCCGCTCCCCCACCCAGCAGTCACCACACTGTTGTGTGTGTCCATGAGTTCTTTTTCCTTTTTGCTCGATCTTTCCATCCCTCTAATCCTGCCCACCAAGCTATCAGTCTGCTATCTATAAGCCTGTCTCTGCTTTGCTTGTCATTTTTAATCACTCGGTAAGATGGCCCTCCTCGGTGAGTTTGGCTGGCGTATTGGATGGCGCCTTCTACACACAAAGTGGTTTTCCTTGCTTCAGGCAGTATGCTCGGGGGAAATACAGCTTTTTGTTCCACAAGTGGTTCTATGTAATCATAGGGTCAGGCTTTCCAGCCCTATAAACTTATCCTGTAATTTTAGAAAGAAATTAAAGCTATCTATGGTTTCTACCATTCTAATTGACCTTCCTGGCATTAGTTCCCAATTTACAAAAATCTTACTATATATGTAAATATGTCCAGTTTACCTATTTTACAGAAAAGGAGAGGGTTAAGATGATACAGCTGGGACATATTGATTTTTGATTAGAGATTTTACATTGCATCGTATCTTAGATTCGTACAATCCAATGAGTTTATTCAGACTCCCCCGGTTTTACTTCCAACGTGTGTGTGTATTTAGTTCTATACAATTTTATCACATCTGTAAGTTCATGTGTCTATGACTACAATTAAGATAACGAACAGTTCTATCACCACAAGAATCTCCTAATTGCTTTAGCACCATTGTTGAAAAGGTTATACTTCTTCCATTAAACTGCTTTCATACCTTTGTCAAAAATCAGTTGCACATGTTAGTGGGTCTCATTCTGGGTCCTCTGTTCTGTTGCATTAATCTGTGTTTCGGTCTCTCCACTAGTATCTCTGTGTCTGGATTACTGTAGCTGTAAAGTAAGCTTTGATATCAAGTAAGGAGAGTCTTCCCACTTTATTCTTCTTTGTTAAGATTGACTTAGCTATTCTAGGGCCTGTGTTTTCCCATATAAATTCTAGAGTAAGATTTTTTTATGTCTACAGAAAAATTCTGCTTGAATTTTGATAGGAGTTACATGAAACCTAGAGATCATTTTGGGGAGAAATGACATCTTTAATGTGTTGCATCTTTAAATCTATGAATAGAGTATGTATTATCATTTATTTTGGTCTTCTTTGATTGATTTCAACAGTATTTTTAATATTTAATACACAGATTCTCGTAGACCAATTGTAAGGGCCCCCAAACATTTTTTGTTTCCACAAGTTTGTTGTTACTATATAGAAACATAATTGATTTTTGTATGTTGACCTTATATCTTGAAACCTTGATAAACTTACATGTTAGTTCTAGAAGATTTCTTCTTTCTTTTTGGTTTTTTTTTGGTAGATTCCTTGGGATTTTAGACATAGATAATTATGTCATCTTCTTTGCCTTTAGGGTTTTTTGTTTGTTTATTTGTTTGTTTGTTTGTAATCCTCACCTAAGGGTATACCATTGATTCCAGAGAAAGGAAGGGGGAGAGAGAGAAACATCGATACAAGAGAAACATCAACTGGCTGCATCCCACACATGCCCCAACAGGGACCGAACTCTGGGCAAAAATGAAGGATTGGATGAGGCTAAAGAACCAGATTGTAAAGCACCATGTGAGTAACCATCAAAAGTAATTATGGGGAAATGAATGGGCAACATAATTTTCACAGACCAATCAGGCAACAGAATGTGGAATGGATTAGAGTAGGGGCAAGACTGGAGACAGGAAGACCACTTGGGAGGTTACTGGAGCAGGAAGCAAGGGTGACCTATATAGAAGCCATAGAGAGGATGTGAAAGAGGGGGTGAATTTAGAGGGAGATTTAAGACATAAAACTGAAAGGAGTTGATGACTGCGTAGGTGTGATGTAAGAGAAAAAAGAGAAGAACAAAATGATTTCTGAGTTCTAGGTGGGGCATCTGGTAATAACGGCATTTTTCACTGAAGTGAGGTACATGAGAGAAGGATCAGGTTTAAGAGATCTTTGTTTTTCTCCATTGTATCCGGTGTCTGTAATACAACAGGAGTTAAGAAAATGGGTCCTAAAGTGTAGGCTCAATGTATAAAATTCTCATCCTCTCCCAAGCACCTGTAAACCTCATTACATCCACGTGTACCTTGCCTCCAGTCCCTAGCTAATTCTATTTATAACCCAGGTGTCAGTCTTTCCTAACTCCTTGGGTTTCTTGCTCTGTCAATTCTTCTCTCCTGTCTTGAATCTCTTTCTCTCTCTTAGCTGTTTCTCCTTTAAAATCTAAAATTAAATCCATGATATTTAACAAGTAAACATATTTTCTTTTCTCATAATATCCACAACCACTACTATAGCTCCTGTGTTCATGACTGCCATCATTTTTAGCCATGTGCCAGGCGCTTGATACATATAATTGTGAAGAGGCTCAAAAATGCCAAAAGTTAAATGACTCCTTGTTTTAGACACAAGAAAACAGATATGTAGAGAAGAAATTTACCTAAGGTCAACCAGAGGTACAACTGGAATTTGAACCCATGCATATCTGAATCAAAACCTACCATAGTGCCTCTTCCTGTAGACAGTTCTCATTCCTAAAACTGCGTCACCTCAACTCTTTGTCCCTCCTTGGCACACCTCTCATTTTTCTTCTCAACTCACTGCAGTCTGGCTTTTTCTCTCTCTCAGTAAGGATGATAGTGATCTATTGTCTGTCTTACTTGATATATCAAAGAATTTGTCATTGGTCATTCTCCTTCTTTGACACCATTCTCTTTTGTAACTTGGTCTCTCTGACTGCTTCATCTCAGCCTCCTTTGGAGACCTCTCTCCCTCCACCCCTCTCTTAAATGGCGGGGCCCTGCAAGGCTCGGCTACAGGTTCTTCTCCTTCTGTGTACTTCACAGGGTGAGGCCATCCTCTCCTGTGGCCTTAAATACCACCCACCTGCCTAAAGCTTCCAGATACTTTCCCCGTCCCACAACCTCTCCTGACTCCAGGCTTGCGCATCTTTTAACCTGCTAAGAAGATACACTTAAGGGTTTCATAGGCAATGTTTCAGTCTGTTTGGGCTTCTCATAGACTGGGTGCCTTGAACAATAACCTTCATTTCACATAGTCCCATAGGCTGAGAAATCCAAGATCGAGATGCCAGGAGATTCAGTGTCAGGTGAGGGCCCACTTCCTGATTTGCATCTGCCATTTTCTCAGTGTAAAATCACTTGGCACAGAGAGAGAGAGGGCTCTGGTCTCTCCCTCCTCTCATAGGGGCACTAATGCCATCATGGAAGCCCCACCCTCATGATCACATCTGAACCTAATTACCTTCTGAAGGCTCTACCCCCAAATACCATCACATTGGAGGTTAGGGCTTCAACAGTGAATTTGGGGGGGAACAAATATTCAGTCTGTAACATTATGCCAAACTGAATTCTTTACCCTCACACCTCAACTGAGTTATTTCACTGAGGCCCTGCCTGCCCACCAATGAAATCCTGAACACTAATTAAACTCACTGATAGTCTCTTATCCTTTCACCCCTCCTAAATCTTTCACTCTTCCTACACATATTCTTTGTCTCTCCCATTTTCTCTTCCAGTTTTTGGCTCTTTTTTGGCTTTATTTTTGCATCCTTGGCAGGTTAGATGAACTGTCCACAGGCCTTATAATTTGCTCGCTAATTTCCCTCATTTTTTTGCCCCCAATCCTTTTATCCCTCTGCCTGGCCAGCTCACAGGCCTGATTGCCTGTCCTTCCCACTAATGACACTCAGGCTGCAGAACACGACAGAGAGGACTGTCACAGCAGAAGCAGCGTGTCCATCCTGGGTGGGCTAGCAGGCAACCTGGCCACCTTTTCCAACTCCTCGTCACAGGCTTCTCCTGTCATCCTCAGCAGCTGTGCCCCGCGTCGGCCCTTCTTTCTAAGCCTTTCCATCTTCACCACTTCTCTAGGCAGATGCCCTGCTTCCCCACTTCACAAAGAAAATAGAGACTTTCAGATTCGTGGCAGCTGGAGGTAGTGTCATTCTGAGGTTAAGAGCTCAGGCTCCTGAGACAGAGTCCCTGGCTCTCACATTAGGTCACCACCTACTACGACCTTGGGAAAATTACCTGACCTCAGTATTACTATCTATAAAACATGGAATACGATAGTATCTCTTTCACAACGTTGTTTTGATTATTTAACGTGGCTTGACATGGAGTAAGAAAACAGTTATTTCAGAAAAGTTATTTTGGAAAAGATAATTATACAGCTGTAGGCAAAAGTAGATTTGTAGTTGTGAGTATGCAAAACACAGAGTTTCTTATTATATTATTATTTATTATTGTATTATTTTCCATACAAACCACTATAAACCCACCTTTGCAAATCCCTGTATGTTTATTTTTTTTCTCTCTACCCCACTAGACTGTGAGTGTTAAATGATTCTGGTACTAATTCCAACATAAGAGGGAAGGTATTCCACACAACAAGGCAATTTTCCAACAACAGTTGGGTTTCTACAATTCAATGCAATTCCGACACTATTAGATCCCACAGAAAAAGGGCTCAGTTTTACAGGACAGCTCCCTACCCCCCTTCAGATGCCAGCCACAAGCCTATCACCTGTGCTTCTGACTGGCCAGCTATAGATTGGAGGTTCCAAAAACCCCATCCTTGGGTCCGATTAACTGGGGAAGAGCTGCTCACAGAACTCAGGGAAACATTGTACCTACCAGATTACCATTTTATTATAAAAGAATGTAACTTCAGAAGAGCCAGGCTGAGAGAGGAATGTAGGTGAAGGTGTGGGGAAAGGGTGTGCAGCGTCCACGCCCCCCTCAGGAGGGCCACTGCCCCCAATCTCTCCCTGTTTACCAGCCCACAAGCCCTTGAACCCTGTCCTCTCGGGTTTCTGTGGAGGCTTCATTTCATAGGCATTGGCCATTGACTGATTCAAATTCCAGCCCCTCTTCTCCTCACTGAGGCAGTGGGAGGGAGTAGGGCTGAAAGTTCCAAACCTGTAATCAAGTGGTGGATTCTCCCAGAAACCAGCCCCAGCCTCAGGTGTGGTCCAAAAGCCACCTCATTAGCATAAAAAAAACATCTTTATGGCCCTCATCACTTAGGAAATTCTAAGGATTTTAGGAGTTCTGTGCCAGAAACCCTGATGAAGACAAAATATATTTATTAGAAATCACAGTATTCACAGAGTGCTATATATTCAGATAAATTACATTAATACATGAATATAGAGATTATTGAAACAACGCAATTCCTGCCTCCTAGTACCAGGAACGTGTATTGAGTGCTCACTCTGTGCCAGTGTTCACGGCTCTCCGTACTTGACATATATTAATTCACTCCATCTTTATAACCCCCCTGAGGAGGGTGGTTAGACTGCTGTTTTCCTCATTTCACAGGTGAAGAAATGGAAGCACACAGAGGCTGAATCTTTGGCATAAGGTGACAACTAGTAAGTGGCAAAGCTGAAATTCAAGCCCACGCAGTCTAAGCCAGCTCTCTTTCTCTCTCTCTTTTTTAAAATTGTTGTTCAGTTACAGTTGTCCTAATTTTTTTCCCCGTTGCTCTCCTCTGCCCATCCAATATCCATCCCTAAAGTCAATCCCCAACCCATGGTCTTTGTCCATGGGTCCTTTGTACAGGTTCCTTGACTTGACCCATCCCCCTTCTTCCCCACCCTGCCCGGCCACTGTCTGTTCTTTATTTCCATGTCTCTGGTTCTGTTTTGCTGGTTTGTTTGTTTTGTCCATTAGGTTCTGTTATAGGTGAGATCATATGTTATTCATCTTTCACTGCCTGGCTTATTTCACTTAGCATGACACTCTCCAGTTCCATCAATGCTATTGTGAAGCGTAGGAGTTCCTTCTTTCTTTCTGCTGGGTAGTATTCCACTGTGTAAATGTACAATAGTTTTTTGATCCACTCATTTCCTGATGGGCACTTAGACTGTTTCCAGCACTTGACTATTGTAAATAATGCTGCTATCAACATAGGGGTTCTTTTGAATTGGTGTTTCAGGAATCTTAGGGTATAGTCCAGCAGTGCAATTGCTGGGTCAAAAGGAAGTTCCATGTTTAGTTTTTTGAGGAAATTCCATTCTGTTTTGCACAGTGGCTGCACCCGTCTGCATTCCCACCAAGAGTGTACAAGTATTCCCTTTTCTCCAGAACCTTGCCAGCCCTTGTTGATTTGTTAATGATGGACATTCTAACCTGTATGCAGTGGTCTCTCATTGTGGTTTTAATTTGCATCTCTCTGAGGGCTAATGATGCTGAGCATCCTTTCATCTGCCTATGGGCTCTCTCTATGTCCTCCTTGGAGAAGAGTCTGTTCAGGTCTATTGCCCATTTTTTAATTGGATTGTTTATCTTCCTGGTGTGGAGATGTGTGAGTTCTTTATTTATTTTGGATATCAAATCCCTGTACGAGATATCATTGGCAAATATGTTTTCCCATATGGTTGGTTCCCTTTTTATTTTTCTGATGTTATATTTAGCCATGCAGAAGCTTTTTAATTTGATGTAGTCCCACTTGATTATGTTTTTCCTTTATGTCCCTTGCCTTAGGGACAATCGGTGAAAATATTGCTGTGTGGGATATCTGAAATTTTCCTGCCTATGTTAACCTCTAGAACTTTTATGGTGTCATGATTTATATTTAACTCTTTTTTTCTATCTTGAGTTTATTCTGGTGTATGGTGTAAGTTGGTGGTCTAGCTTCATTTTTTTGCATGTACCTATCCAGATCTCCCAATGCCATTTATTGAAGAAGCTATTTTTACTCCATTTTATGCTTCTGCCTCCTTTGTCAAATATTAATTGATCATAGAGACTTGGGTTTATTTCTGGCTCTCAGTTCTGTTCCATTGATCTATATGTCTGTTCTTATGCCAGTACCAGACTGTTTAGATTACAGTGGCCTTGTAATATAGTTTGATCTCAGGTATTGTGATCCCTCCTACTTTGTTCCTCTTTCTCAAGGTTGCTAAGGCTATTTGGGGACATTTATGGTTCCATATAAATTTTTGAAATGTTTGTTCTAAATCTGTTGAATATGTCATTGGTATTTCAATATGGATTGCATTGCATCTATAGATTGCTTTGGGTAGTATGGACATTTTAATGATGTTAATTCTTCCAATCCATGAACATGGTATATGCTTCCATTTATTTTTGTCTTCCTTAATTTCTTCCTTCAGTGTTCTGTAGTTTTCTGAGTACAGGTCTTTTAATTCCTTGGTTAGGTTTATTCCTAGGTACTTTATTTTTCTTGTTTCTGTAGTAAATGGGATTTTTTTCCCCAAATTTCTCTTTCTGATAGTTCATTGTCGGTGTACAAAAATGCCTTCGATTTCTAAATATTGACTTTGTATCCTGCTGTTTTGGACTGCTGTATGGTCATTTTCATTTGTTTCCAGAAACTTTTTGATTTCTTCTTTGATCTCGGTGTTGACCCATTCATTGTTTAATAACATGTTATTCAGTCTCCATAAATTTGAACGTTTTTGAGTTTTTTCCTTTAGGTTGATTTCTAGTTTCAAGCCATTGTGATCTGAGAAGATGCTCTATATATTATTTCAATTTCCTTGAGTTTGTTGAGGCTTGTTTTGTGACCTACCATGTGGTCTATCTTTGAAAATATTCCATGTACAGTTGAAAAGAATGTATATTTTGCTTCTTTGCAGTGAAGAGTTCTGTATATATCAATTAAGTTCATTTGATCTAGAGTGTTATTCAATGCCACAACATCCTTGCTGATTCTTTGCTTGGAAGAGCTATCCATTGTTGACAGTGGGGTGTTAAAATCCCCTACTGTGAGTGCGTTACTGTTGATATCTTTCTTGACATCCTCTAAGATTTTCCTTATATATTTTTATGCTCCTATGTTGGGTGCATATGTTTACAATGTTTATGCCTTCTTGATGGATTCTACCCTTGAGTATTATGAGGTGTCCTTTGCTGTCCCTTTTTATGGTCTATGTTTTAAAATTCATTTTGTCTGATATAATTATTGCTACCCCAGCTTTGTTTTACTGTACATTTTGCTTGGATTATTTTTTTCTAACCCTTCACTTTCAGTCTGTGTAGGTCTTTTGTTCTAAGGTGGGTCTCTTGTAGGCAGCATATATGAGGGTTATGTTTTCTTATCGATCCAGCTATCCTATGTCTTTTGATTGGAGTACTTAATCCATTTACATTTAAGATTATTATCGATGAGTACTTATTCATTGCCATTTTGCCCCTTTGTACCTGTGTTCTTCTCCCTCCCACACTTTTTCTTCGTTTTCTTAAAGCAGTCCCTTTAGCATCTCTTGCAATGCTGGTTTGGCAGAGGTGTATTCTTTTAGCCTTCTTTTGTCTGGGAAACTCCTTATTTTGCCTTCCATTTTAATGGAGAGCCTTGCTGGGTAGAGTAGTCTTGGTTGCAGGCCCTTGCTTTTCATTACTTGGAATATTTCTTGCCATTCCTTCTGGCTTGTAATGTTTCTGTTGAGAAATCAGCTGCTGGTCTTATCAGAGCTCCCTTGTCTATTACTTTCTGTTTCTCCCTTGCTGCCTTTAAGGTTCTCTCTTTGTCTTTGAATTTTGCCATTTTAATTATGATTTGTCTTGGTCCCTTTGGGTTCATCTTGATTAGGACCCTCTGTGATTCCTGGACTTGGGTGACTTTTTCTCTCCTCAGGTTATGGAACTTTTCTGATATTACTTTTTCAAAGAGGTTTGCTATCCCTTACTCCTCTTTTTCTCCTTCTGGTATCCCTATTATATGGATATTATTACTTTTTATGTTGTCTTGCAGCTCCCATAGCCCCTCTTCATTCCTTTTGAGTTTTTTTCATTTTTTTGCTCCATCTGGGAATTTTTTCTACCTTGTCCTCCAGCTCACTGATTCGATCCTCTTCTTCATCTCACCTGATTTTAATTCCTTCTACTGTATTCTTTAATTCAGATATTGTATTTTTCATTTCCTCCTGCCTCTTATTGACAGCTTCTATGTCCTTTTTCATTGTGGTGTAGTTCTCAGTAAGTTCCTTGAAGCTTCCCTGAAGTCCTTTGAAGTTCTCACTGAGCTTCTTGAGCATCCTTACAACCAATATTTTGAACTCAGTGTCTGATAGTATGGTGGCCTCAATTTCATTTAGTAGTCTTTCTGGGGATTCCTCCTTTCATTTTGATTGGGTTGTTTCTTTGTCTTCCCATTTTGGGTGATTCTTTTTTTTTTTCTTCTAGTTGTTAGATTTATCTCCTTTATTTCCCTGTCTTTGTGGTATGGTCTTCTGCGTTAAGAACTGTGGAGCTCAGTGGTTCAGTCTCCTTAATCACCTGTGCTTGATGCTCTTGCACTGCCCTTTATGCCTTTTCTGTGCTTGTAATCGGGTTTTGGTCGTTGTTGGGTCACTCTTTGGTGAGTTCTTCCCTCTGGCTGACTGACTGAGAGTCACTCTGCCCTCCGCCTCCTGTATACTGTTGTCCAGGTGCTGCCAGAATAAAAATCAAACAGCCCAGGAAACAGACCAACATCTGCAAAGATAACCGCCACCCACAATTACACTATCAACAGCCAATGTGACAATGTTAATAAAGGTATAAAGAGATTAAGACTATTATAAGAAAGGAAAAGTGAATATGAGATGACTAACTGAAAGAAAAGAGGTTTTGTGAGAGCAGAAGGAGGTGCAATAATAAGAATAGGGAATAGAGATAAGGTAAAGCAGGAAAAATAAAATGTACTTCATAACTAAAAAAGGAAGAAGGGAAGGTAGAATGGAGTAAGAGAGGAGAAGGTTGTAGTATTAGGTTAAAAACAAAATTTAAAGAAAATAGACCTAATTGCAGAAAAACCTCCACCACAGAGATATCAGTAACCAATGAGCTAAGATTTATATAGGTGGAATGGGAGAACAAGGGCAGAAGGAAAGAAAGTAGAGCTTAAGAGACATCTAGAGGAAAGAGAAGTTATTTTGAGAGGATAGAGAAGGAATACTAAGAGTGCAAGATGAACGCCTGGCTAAGACAGAAAACACTAACATTTAAAACGAAAAAAAGGAAGGACAAGAAAAAGGCAAAAGGGAGCAGGAGAGGGGAACAATGAAATTTGAGATTCAAAATGCAAAAATAGCCACTATCTAAAAATAAGACTGAAGAACTGCAACAATAACCACCTATCCACTACCTATGAGCAAAGACTGATAAAGGTGGAGAGAGAATAAGGGTATTTTAATAAGGGAGAAGGAATGTGAGATGACTAACAACAATCACAAACGGTTTTGAGAGGCTGGAGCGGGCAGCAATAGTAATGGTGCAGAATAGAAACAAGTTATAGCAAGACAGAAAATAGAATTTAAAACAAAAATACAAAGGGAGAGGAATGAGGTAGTATGCTGTAAGAGAAGGGAAGAGCAATATATGAGATTTGAAATAAACTATATTATAGAACCTGATGCTATATTATGCCCAAACTTGAAGGATATGAAATGAATGTTAGCTTTACAGGAGAGGAGATAGCATCTCCTTGTGCCCGTCTCTATTTTCTGTGCTCTGCTGGGTTTGTAAATCAGGGCCCAATGAGCTGTGTAGCACATAGTGTCTGCTGCAGGGCCCTACGGGAGCTTTTTTTCTTTCCTGTGAGGAAATGTACACAGCAGGAAACTCTGGGCCTGACCTCGCTGCTCTGTGGAGCCTGTCACCCCGCAGGTGGGGGTTGGGTTGGTCCCTTGGTGAAAGGCTGTGGCTGACTGGAGCAAATCTCAGGTAGTTGGCCGCTGCCTTCCAGACCAGAGCCTGCCACTCTCTTGCAGAAGGTTTGACCCAGATTCTCCACTCTGCTCTGCCCTCCACTTGCCGGCTGTGTTGGGTGGGGTCCGGTCCTCCCATTCCTCCAGTGTCTTCTCTGTCACTGAGCTTTTTGGTTAGCAAAGCTGCTGCCTCCCACCCGCTCACACACGCCTGCACGCCCGGGTCCCTGCCAAGCCTCAAGTATGCCTCAGCTCCCCTTTGAAAAGAGTTTCTCTATGGTCCCCAAGCTGTAGCGCAGGTCCTTTGGGGGTTCCGATGTCCATGTGCTCCCTCTCCCCAAAAATCACAGTCTCTCACAGTCAGGGCTGCCCACCTCCTTACAGGGCATCTGACAATTTTAGATAAAGTTTCTCTCTGAATCTTTCCCGGATGGCACTGGGAGGATCCCCTCAGCTCTACTATAACACAAGAAGGTGATGACATGCCATTCCTGCTCCCTCCGGAGGTCTTCAGCCTGG
>PVJD01019500.1:0-11549 GCA_004026545.1 Mormoops blainvillei
ACATTTCAATGAAAACAAAACCGAACTTAAGAGAAAGGAATCGTGGTTAATATAATCATCT
The DNA here is from genome assembly GCA_004026545.1 of Mormoops blainvillei. Taxonomy (NCBI): domain Eukaryota; kingdom Metazoa; phylum Chordata; class Mammalia; order Chiroptera; family Mormoopidae; genus Mormoops; species Mormoops blainvillei. The sequence goes on from PVJD01019500.1 coordinate 62, forward strand.
AAGGTCTTGTGAGTTCATTCCCAGCTCTTGGTAGGTTTTCAACAGTATAGGAGGTTGGGCTTCAAAGGTATTAATGATGCAGGCTTGTTTGCACCCTTTCCTTAGCAAAGTAAACATTTTATTCTGTTAGCAAGTTTTCCTGCCCCCTCTTCCCAGATCTTGCACACACTCTACCGAATATACTAGCTTAAATGAGGTGCCTGCCTGCAATTTTTCACCCTTACTTCTCCAAACTACCTCCCTTTCCCCACCACATACACTTTTATATTCTAATACCTCAGTGCGTGCATGTGTGCGTGCGTGTGTGTGTGTGTGTGTGTGTGTGTGTGCGCGCGCGCGCGCGTAGGGGAGTAAAATCATAGAATGCTAGAAGTCTTAGAGACGCTGTAGCCCAGCCCTCTTCCTCTACAATCATGAAAAAAAAAAAGCCCAGAGACGCTCAAGAGCACCCATGTCTTCTAGTTACTCATTCCACTCCATTAAGATTCCTCCTATTACTCTTAATTCCAATTCATTATTTCAATCCGCCAGACCACAATTAAGCAAATTCTCAGAACTGGAGCTGAACTAAGCTTTAAAATGAGAACTGTCTGTGGGAATTAGAGGAGTGTGTGAACTAAAATGAAGGGGGAGGACATTTCTGCGGGACAACTGTAAAATGGGAAGACCCCCGACATACCGTAAGACTTTAATTTGGTATCCAGGAAATTAGCTTCAGGATTTTGTTTCAGAGGGGTATTTAATTTGTTTAGAAAGTTCTTTCACCACACACAGCACGGTTTATTTTTTAAAGATTTTATTTATTTTTAGAGAGGGGAAAGGAGGGAGAAAGGGAGGGAGAGAAACATCCATGTGCAGTTGCCTCTCACATGCCCCCTACTGGGGACCTGGCCCGCAACCCAGGCACATGCCCTGACTGGGAATCGAACCCGTACCCTTTGGTTCACAGACCAGCACTCAATCGGCTGAGCCACACCAGCCAGGACACACATGCAGCACAGTTTAGGCCAACAGTATCTAGAAGCAATGTTTCACCTTCCACATCTCAAGTGTCCTTTAGTGCCAGGACTAGAATCATTCAGCCTTCCTCAGAGAAGGCAGAGTGGTGTTAACAAATACCCAAAATCCTCTATTTCAAATTAGAAATGCTGCTTTGTTCACAAGAAAACGAAGTTGTATTAGTGTAGTGATCTCGGTCAGGATAGGGGCGGCTATTGTTGAGTTACAGAGATGTGCCAGAAGGACCGTGAATAGTTAATCTATTTCCAAAGAATGAGAAAATATAGCAAAATGATTTTAATTTGCCAGAATTGGGGGGCTTGATTCTGCCTATCTATCTCTGAATCTTCTCTCATACCGCCACATTTATGGAATGCCTGTCGTGTCGGGCAGTACGAATAGTCACTTTTGTAACTCCCGTTTAACGGATGAGGGAATAGGTTTAAAATCATTAAATTATTCGCCCAGTGTCACATGAGTCACTGAGAGAGGCAGGATTCAAAGCCATGTATCCGATTCTCTGTTTTGCCACAAGCTTGCAACTCTTCTTAGAAGCACAACTTAATCCAAGCCCTTTGCAAATCATTTAGAGTACCTTGTTATTTTGTTCTTTTGCTTATCAGCTCTCACCTGTCTGCTCTTACTTTAAAGCAAGGCCTGAAAGAAACAATATTCCCCATTGGTGCTGTCAAGGCACTTCCGTCTGTCCCTCTTCAGTGCTGTCTAGCGGGCTTGGCTTTCTCCTTTCATTTCCTTTTGTGATCCAAACGGAAGTGTCTGAAAAATCCAGTGCGAATCATTTCAAATATGTTTTAAGATATCAGAACCTGCTCATTTTTTAACGATTTCCTCACAAGTTCAACTAGGCACCTTTGGGAATCCCAAAGGCAAAAGAAGCAGTCTGAGCTAAGTTAATTTTTCATTTTGCCACCTGATAAAGTCTGGGTATCATTTAAGCCAGATGTGGACATGCAGGGCCTAAGGAAGAGGGCACCTCACAGGAACCTGCAAGCACAACGCATGGAGGCGGCAAAGAACTTAACTCGGAATGGGGTCATTCCAAGAAGCCTCGTGCCTCTGTACTTGTGCATGGAGGGTCACAACCCTATTTAAACCCATAGCTTCTGCAAAGCACAATTTGTAATTGTGATAGGCAGAATAATGGTCCCCAACGTCATAATCCCGAGTACTCGTGAGTATGTTCAGCTTTGGGGCAATGAAGAATTAAGGTTGCAGGAATTAAAGGAATTAAGGTGGCTTGATCAGATGATCTGAAGGTGGGAGGAGGCGCCTGGAGTGTGGGACGGGCCCAGTGCAATCGCAGGGTACTTAACTGTGGCAGAGGGAGGCAGATGGAGAGGCACAGGCAGATGTGACTAGGAATGAAAGGCTCACACGGATGAGATGCTGCTGGTTTTGGAGATGGAGGAGGAAGGTTATGAGGCAAGGCATGTGGGGGCCTGTGGAAGGTGGAAAGGGTAAGAAAAAGAATTCTCGCCCTACAGCCTCCAGAAAGGAACACAGCTCTGCCAATGTCTTGAGTTTGGCCCCGTGAGAACCATGTCAGACTTCCATCCTACATACAGAACTTTAAGAAAATAAATGGGTGGTGTTGTAACCTGCTTAATTAGCAGTAATTTGTTACAACAGTAATAGGAAACTAATACAGATGGCTATGTGATTACTTGATTAACGTCTTGCTCCCCTGCTAGATACGCGAGCTCCTGAGGGGCGGGGACCCTGTCTGATTTGCTCACTTGAATATCCTCAGCACCTGACAGAAAAAGTGTGACACACGTTTGATGAACTTACATGTAAATAAATGTCTTGGCATTTGTGTGTTACCGGAGAACATTATGGCAATATCAGCGCCATCAAAATCTGCTCCCTGAATGTATATGGATGTGTCTTCCTCTTTTTCTTTGGGTCCCTCCGTCTTTCTCCTTCCTCTTCTTTATTCTCTCTTCTCACTCCCTGATTTCTGTACCTATATCTTTTCTTATTGGAGTGACTGGTTAATAAAATTATATAGCCTTCAAGTATATATTTCTATGATACATCATCTGTATATTGTATTGTGTACCCACCACCCAAACTCAGATCTCCTTCTGTCACCATATATTTGACTCCTTAACCCTTACTTCCTATCCACGCCTCTCCCTCTGGCAGCCACCATACTGTTGTCTGTGCCTATGAGGTTTTTTTTTTTGTCTTGTTCATTCATTTGTTGCATTCAGTTTTAGATTCCATGTATAAGTGAAATCTTATGTACATAGCATCTTTTTTTAGGTCTCAAAGTCTCTCATCCCCTAAAAGCAAATGCAAAGTGTCCTTTCTCTGCTTCTTCCTCAAGCCATGGTCCTATCTTCACCTTTCTGTTTTCTGCTAAACCTCTCCAACTATTGTCTCAACTTGCTTCCTACAGTTTCCTTCACCCCGCTCTCCACCCCTGAGGCCGGGCAACATGCCTTCTGCTGCTACTTCTCCACACAAGATACTTTTTGACATGATCCCATGATATCCTAATGATGAAAACATTTTCTCCGAAAGGAAATCTTGCAAGTCTGTGAACTGGAGCCACAGCCAAGTCATGCTCTCTAAACTCAGCTGCCTCAAAACCCTCCTCAGGGTCCCTCATCGGCTGCCTGCTACCCTCCTCTCTATCCAGGAGATGGCCCCGCCTGCTAGTTCACAGAGAAGGATGAGAACCTCATGGAGGCAGAACTTCTCAACCTGCTTTCTACCCAGTCGTCTGCCCAAACTTACCTTTCTTTTCCCCTTCTTTTGTGTTTCAGGGTCAGCGTTTCCCTTCTGGCAAGAGGTGAACTCTCCCACCTGTGCTACGGAGTCAAAGTCCTCTCTCCTTCAATATCTGGCTCTACCCATCATCCCCTGAGCAGGAATCAAATCAGCAACCTTTCGGTTTACAGGACAACATTCCAACCAACCAAGCCACACTGGCCAGAGGGGAGCTAATTTTGATTCTGCCACTAATTAGGTATGTACCCTTAAATATATTACCTCCTTTGGGTGTCAGTCTCCCCATTTTTAAAATAAGGAAGTTGAAGGAAAGCAAATGTTTTTTTTTTCCTTCAATATTATTTATTTACTTATTTTTAGAGAGGGGGAAAGGGAGGGAGAAAGAGAGGGAGAGAAACATCGATGTGTGAGAGAAACACCAATTGGTTGCATCTCACACGCCCCCTACAGGGGACCTGGCCTGCAACCCAGGCGTGTGCCCTGACTGGGAATTGAACCAGCGACCTTTTGGTTCACAGGCTGGCACTCAGTCTACTGAACCACACCAGCCAAAGCAAAAGTAAATATCTTTTAAACGAATGGAAAGATGATTAACCTCAGTCAAAAAATGAAAATGAAGCTAAAATAAATACACTTTTATCTATCAATAGCAAAGATAAAAAACTATTTTGTTGACAATGGTGTGGAAAAACAGGCATCCTCATAAATTATTGGCAGCACTATAAATTGGCACAACTTCGATGAAGGATAACTTGACACTGTCTGTTGAAATTTAAAATGCTCATTCCACTTGTCCCAGAACATTTCACTTCCAGGAATTCATCTTACAGACATACTCATATGTGTCCACAAAAACATATGTACAAGGATATTCACTTGAATGTTGGTTATAGTAGCAGAAGACTAGAAACAACCTAAATGCCCTGAATTCCTTTAATAAGGGATTCAGTAAATACTGTAATGGCATAAATGTACTCAACCATATGGATAATTATATATGCTCACTGTAAAAAAGGTAGAAAAATACAGAAAAACATAGAAGTTAAAGATTAAAAACATACTGCTCAGAGACAAGCACTCAACATTTTGGCTCATTTACCTCTATTGTTTGTTTTTTTTGTCTGTTCATAGGTATGGTATGTTTACATATTTGAGATCATAATGTAATGCGATTCTATGTTCAGCTTTCCCCTTTAAGTTATTCTGAGAGAATGTCTCTATGTCATTTAAAATATTGAGACCGTCACCATGGTTGGTGTGGCTCAGTAGACTGAGTGCCGGCCTGCTAATTGAAAGGTCACTGGTTCAATTCCCAGTCAGGGCATGTGCCTGGGTTGTGGACCAACTGGGGGGGCATGCAAGAGGCAACCACACATTGATGTTTCTGTTCCTCTCCCCCTCCCTTCCCATCTCTAATAATAATAATAATAATAATAATAATACCCAAGATTACTTCTTTGTATAAATTGACAAACTAGTCCTAAAATTCATATGGAATTTCAAGGAACCCAGAATAGCTAAAACAGTTTTGAAAATGAAGAACAAAGTTGGAGGATTCCCACATCCTGATTTCAACATTTTCTATAAGTCAATCTACAGCAATCACGACTGTGTGGTAGTAGCATAATGATAGGCATATAGACCAGTAAGTAGAATTGAGAATGCAGGAGTAAACTCATATAGCAATGGCCAATTAATTATCAATAAGGGTGCCAAGACTATTCAGTGCAGAAAGAACAGCTTTCAACAAATGGCACCAAGATATCTGGGCAAACACATACAAAATAATGAAGTTGAATCTCTAACTCACACTATATTCTAGTGTCCGTAATAAAGAAAACTTTTAACTCAATAATAAAAAGACATGTAACCCAATTTGAAAATGAACAAAGAATCTGAATAGACATTTCTTCAAGGAAGATATACAATGGCCAAGAAGCACTGGAAAAGATGGCCAACATCATTAGTCATCTGGAAAATTCGAATCAGAACTACAGTGAGATACTGCTTCACATACACCAGGAGGGCTAGAATTAAGAAAAACACATGGAAAATAAGTGTCAGTGAGGACATGCAGAAATTAGAACCCCCATATATTCTTGGTGGGAATGTAAAGTGGTATGGCCTCTTTGAAAAAGTGTTTGGGAAGGGTCATCAAGGAATAGGCATAAAGGACCCCTCGACAAAGCCAAATAGGGGAAGGATGGAGGGTGGGAAGTCGGGAGGGGTGGGGCTAGGGAAAGTGGTGGCGGGAAAATGTTGGTGTGGGGATGATGGGATGGGGTGCAGAGTGGAGGGGATAAAGGGGAGAAAAAAATGAGACAACTGTAATAGCAAAATCAATAAAATACACACAAAAAAAGACTGTTAAAAAACAAGAAAAAGTGTTTGGGCTGCTTCCAAATCTTGGCTCCTGTAAATAACCCTGCAGTGAACATAGGGGTGCATATATTCTTTCAAATTAGTTTTTTGGGATTCTTAGGATATAGTCCCAGAAGTGGGGTTGCTGGGTCAAAAGGTAGTGATGGGCATACGTAACAGTGCACAGATAATGTTTTATTGAGTTTTACACTGGAAACCTGTACCATTTTGCAAACCAATGTCATCCCAATAAATTCAAAAGTTAAAAATTAAAATCAATATAATGCTTTAATAATATGAAGACAACAGAAAGATAGATTTATAATAACATACTACTGATTTATGAAAAAAAGAAAAAAATCATTTGACAGTTTCTCAAATGGTTGACCACAAAAGTACTGTACACTCCAGCAATTCTACTCCTAGGTAGATATCAAGAGAAATGAAAACATGTTCACACAAAGACTTGTACATAAATGTTCATAGCAGCATTGTTCATAATAGCCCCAAACTAGAAACAATTCAAATGCTCATCAACTGATGAATGGATAAACAAATATGGCATATCCATAGAATGGAATACTATTTGGCCATAAAAAGAAATGTAGTGTTTACACTTGGTACCGTATCGGTGAACCTTCAAAACCTGATGCTACAGGAAAGAAGCCAGTCACAAAAGACCACACGTTGTATGATTCCACTTATATAAAATGTCCAGGACAGGAAATCCATAGAGACAAAGTACATCACAAGTCACTAGACACTAGGAAGAGGAGGGAATGGGGAGTTCTGATTTAATGGCTCCAGAACTTTTGTTTGGGCTGATGAAAAAGTTTTGGAAGTAGATAGTGGCAATGGTTATACAACATTGTGACGACAGCCAGTGCCCCTGAATCGTACACTTAGAAACAGTTAAAATGGCAAATTTCGTTATATGTATTTTATCACGATAAAAAACTCAAAAAATATTTTCTGTAAAAGAAAAAAAAAGAAACAAAACTAAACAGTACCAAAAAATGATTGATGGCCATTGATGGACAGCTTGTGTCTTAGTAAAACGTGAGGGAGGGTTCATCTGCAGAGAGAGGCCTGACCCAGAATAGGCCAAAAGTGCGAGCTGGAAACCAATGGAGACTTGTAACATCTCACATGAATTAATGCAGTGTTTACCACCTATTCCCATGATAAGAATTATGTGGGGATTTGTTAAATAGATCCGTGATCCTGAAAGTGTGGTTTCAAAACTTGTGGGGTCCATGAGGTTCTTCTTTCTTCCCCTAATCACAGATCTAGGAGAGGCCAGATTTTCTTCCTATACCTCAACCAAGATAACATACAGCAATAGATTGAATGCAGAAGCCACTATAAGAATCCAGCTGTCTTCCATTAAGGCGGCTATCAAAGAGGTTTGGAAAATGTAAAAGAATACCACTCACTAAATTTTTGGCATATAGTTATTTTTCATAAAAATGTGATTTATATTCATGTTAATGGGTTTACTCTTATTTTAAGTGGATGATTAGATAATAAAAATTCTGATTTTTAATTTGTAATATAGTACAAACCAGTAACTGTAACTCACATAAACAAAGCCTCGTTGAGGTCCTCGGTAATTTTTAAGTGTGCATGGGTTCCTCAGGTCAAAAATTTTGAGAACCATTGATACAGATAACCAAGCTTCTCAGTTGGAAATTCTTTTATTTATTTATTTGTTTGTTTATTTATTTATTTATGGGGGGAAGGGAGAGAGAGGGAAACATCAATGTGTGAGAGAAACAATCGGTTGCCCCTTGCATACCCCCTACTGGGGACCTGGCCCACAACCCAGGCAGGTGCCCTGACTGGGAATCAAACCAGCAACCCTTTGGTTCTCAGGCCGGCACTTGATCCACTGAGCCACACCAGCCAGAGCCTCAGTTGGAAATTCTGATTTAGGAAGTCCCAACAGAGCTCATGAGTCTGTATTTTTAGACAGTTACATTGGATGCTTCCCAGAGAAGTTTGGTTAACACTGAACCAACACAGTTGTTTAGATGTTAAGCATTTTTATGATGAGCTATGGTGAATGCCAGATAGAATAAAAATGAAATGAATAAAAGGGCTGTCAAGCAGAAAAGGGCCGGTCCTTTTGAGTTTGATGAGACTGTGTTTGCAGTGCACCCGTTTGATGACCCCATTTTCATAGGCTTACCTAATAATGTTGACAATCCAGGAACAGAAGCAGAGAAAGTGGGCATTAAAAGTAGAGCTGGATGGAACTTCGGGCAGGGGCTCTCTAGGTTGCCCTCTGCTAGATATATACATGACATTAGGATTGTATGTTGAGGAGGCAATGTCCTGCATTTCTACTGGAGGAGAGTTTTAAGACCTATTTGTGTTTAAGCATAATAGCCTAAGAGTGAAGCCTGGGGAGACCTATAGGATCTAGTGATAGGTAAGGTAGGATGGTATGATGGGTTTGGGAACTTGAAGTATTTACTACTGGTGGGACACAGGGAAACTGGAAACTGACAGGGCAAGTATACATCTGCCAGTGGGGGTTAACTAGGATTCTAGTGTGTGGCATGTTAAAGGGGACTGGGATAGGGCTCGAAGGGCATGACTATAAGGAAGAGAAATGAAAATGCTGTGTTTTGGATATGTGGCACCCAGGTGACACTGTCTGTTCTTTTTTTTTTTCCATTGTGCATTTATTTAAAAATGTTTTAAAAATTATATTTTATTGATTTTGCTATTACAATTGTCTTGATTTTTCCTCCTTTGCCCTTCTTCTACCCAGGACCTCCCACTCCCTCAGGCAATCCCCTATCATTGTTCGTGCCCAGGGCTCTCATGCGTATAAGTTCTTTGGCTGCTCCATTTCCTGTACCGTACTTTACATCCCAATGGCTATTCTGTAACGACCTATTTGTACTTTTTAATCCTTTCACCTCATCACCCATTCTCCCCCTCCCCCCTTCCATTTGGCAACCTTCTGGTAACTAACTTCTTTTCTATTGCTTTTAAGATTCTCTCTTTATCTTTAGCCTTTGGCATTTTAATAATGACATGTCTTGGGGTGGGCCTGTCTTCATCCATCATAATTGGGATTCTCTGTGCTTCCTGGACTTGCATGTCTATTTCTTTTACCAAATTAGGGAAGTTGTCTTACATTGTACTTTCAGATAGATTTCCAATTTCATGCTCTCTCTTCTCCTTCTGGCACCCTATGAGGTGAATGTTGGACCTCTTAAAGTTGTCCCAGAAGCTGTTTATACTATCCTCATTGTTCTGGATTCTTTTTTCTTCTTGCTGTTCTCTGTGGCGGTTGTTTTCTTCTTTATGCTCCAAATCATTGATTTCATTCTAAGCTTCATCAATTCTATTGTTTCTCTGTAAATTGTTCTTTATTTCAATTAGTGTATCCTTCATTTCTGACTGGGTCTCTTTTAAAAAAATTTTATTTATTTATATTTAGACAGAGGGGAAGGGAGGGAGAAAGAAAGGGAGAGAAACATAAATGTGTGGTTGCATCTTGCATACTCCCCACCGGGGACCTGGCCTGCAACCCATGCATGCGCCCTCAACTGGGAATTGAACCAGTGATTCCTCAGTTAACAGGCAGGCACTCAGTCCACTGAGCCACACCGGCCAGGGCTTGACAGGGTCTTTTTTTATGTTGCCGAGGTCCTCACTAAGTTCCTTGAGCATCCTTATAAACAATCTACATCTGATAGATTGCTTATCTCCATTTCATTTAGCTCTTTTTCTGGAATTTTGATCTGTTCTTTCACTTGGACCATGTTTCTTTGTCTCCTCCTTCTGTCAGCCTCCTTGTGTTTGCTTCTATGTATTAGGTAGACCTGTTCTGACTCTGTCTTGGTAGTGTGGCCTAATATAGTAGGTGTTCTGTGGGGTCCAGTTGCACAACCTCCCCTATCACCCACGCTGGGTACTTGAGGTGCAACCTTTGTGTGGACTGTGTACACCTTCCTCTTGTCATTGAGCCTTGGTTGCTGTTGGCAGATCAATGGGAAGGATTTACCCAGGCAAGTCAACCGAAAGGACTGAACTGTGACTACTGACCACCAACCTTTGCCCTCTGTGGAGGATCAGCTGTGCAGGGGCAGAGTGGTGGTGCTCCAACGTGGTCTGTAGTTGTCCACTGGGTGCACTGGCCCTGGGGTTTCCTGGGTGGTGCAGGCCAAGGTCAGCCCCCACCTATGTTTTGCCCGGGGCCACCCTGCCTGAGCTGTAAAGCAGTCTGACATGGCTGCTACTTGTGCTGGGCTTGGAGGTTCCCAGGCGAAGCCAAGCTGTGATGCTAATCTGGCTGCCGCGAGGGCTCCCTGAAGCCAACTTCTCTTGTTTGATAGGATTTAGGAGCCAAGTTGAGCCATTCTTATAGAAAAGCAGCTTGGGTGGGCCCATAAGTTGGGTGGGGCAGAGCCTCTGTGGATCTCCAAGGTGGATCACACAGTGTTAGCCAGGCTGATGGAGTCTCAGATATGGCACCAGCCTACCAGCTCTGTGAGGGGAGGGCTCAGCAAAGGAACAATGGTTTCTGCTAACTCCATTGTGAGACACTTCAACCTGTCCCTCTATACCACTAGTGCCCTTCAAGCTGCTGCCGTGGTGCTGGAGCTCAGAGGAAGCAAATCTGTTAGGTGAGTCCATGTGTGGGTTTCCCTAGAGGAGCTGCTTAGGGCTCCAGCAGCCTCTTCCACCGACTCAATCCCCACTGGTTTTCGTAGCCAGAAGTTATGGGGACTTATCTTCCTGGCACTGGAACCCTGGGCTGGGGGGCCTGGTGTGGGGCTGGGACTCCTCGCTCCTGAGATATCCCTCCTGAATTTTTATCCAGCACACGTGGGCATGGGGCCAGCCTGTTCCGCATTTACACCCCTCCTATCAGTCTGGATGGATATGGTTTCTTCAATTCTCATATCAGACTTTCATTCATCTAGATTTTGTAGTTGTCAGACTTCCATTCAACTCGATTTCTGATGTTCCTGAGTATGGTTGTTCTATATTTTAGTTGTAATTTTGATGTGGTTGTACAAAGAGGCAAGCCATGTCTGTCTACATCACCATCTTGACCGGAAGGTGACACTGTCTATTCTTGATGGGGTGATGGGAGCGCGGACAATGGAGGATCCTGGGACCCTAGTGTGCAGTGCTAAAATATAACTAAAATAGAAGTTGGGTGAGGGCTGAGAGACTCTGTTGCTTTGCTGCATACCAGGTACATTAGAAGATGGAGATTCCAAGTCAGTGCTTTCATATGTTCTTAGTAAGAGGCCAGAATTTGTATGGCATGACTGTCCCATGTGCCACCTTGCTTTCTGGTACCTGTTCTTTGTAAAACACCAGCAGAATCATACATACA
>PVJD01019501.1:0-11550 GCA_004026545.1 Mormoops blainvillei
AAATATTTTTTAAAAAGAGCACAACTATAGAAAGAACCACAAAGTGTGTCAAACGTAAACTCGGGGCGTTAAGGGAGGGGCTGTGCCAAAGCCGCACAAGGTCTGGGCGCTAATCCCGCGGGGGGAGGTCCGAAAACTCCCAGCTAATGGCAGGGATACGGGGAACGGCTGGTTCCCGGACCAACAGCCTTCTGCCTCAGTGCCTCACCCCCGCCCTGCTCAGAAGGCCCTGGGAGCTCTCAGAAGAGCAGTGCGCCTGGGGCAAGGCCCTGAGCTTTCATCAGAGCCGAAGGAAAAACGCCGCCCTCAGGGGCCACCTGTTGCCCTGCCTGGAAACCTCCCTTCTCACCGGGGTCCACACTGCGAGGCGGAGGTCTGGGTGCTGCTCAGGGCAGCCCCAGGGCAACTTCACCGCAGCCTCTCAAGCCTCACGCTTCCTCCCAAGACTGCCCCAGCCGTGGAGAGAGCCAAGGAACTCCCAACATCTGATCCGGAAAGGTACGCATGCCGCCCTGGCTGGTGTGGCTCAGTGGACTGGGCGCCGGCCTGCGAACCAAAGGGTCACTGGTTCGATTCCCAGTCTAGGGCATGTGTCTGGGCTGCGGGCAAGGTCCCCAGCAGGGGGCGCGCGAGAGGCAGCCCATCGTTGCATTTCCTCTCTCCCTTCTCCATTCCCTAAAAATAAATAAAACCTTTAAAAAAAAAAAAGACACGCATGTCACGAATTAGTAATTCTGGAGGAGAAAATGGGGCCCATAGAGAGAAGAAGAAGGATGTTCTAAAAGAGCAGACACAGAAGCGTTAGGCTCTAGGGGTGACCGTGAATGTGAGAGCGAAGTGGGAAAACACTTCCCAGGCGTGGGGGAACAAGACACCTCGATCTCCTCCTCTCTCTGCCCTCAGCCTCCCCTCTCACTGCCACTGTCACCTGCTGGGGTCTCAGGTGAGAGAAACTTCAGACCTCCTCGTATCATTTCAGATAAGCACAAGTTTTCATTCTACCCCACGGCCTGTCTGCTCCCCCCCCTCACCGCTCCCAACACACACCCACAGAGCCTGTCGCTTGTCCATCCCCCAAATCCGATCTAATTCTCTCTCCGCTCTGCCGAGGCTAGCCTGGCCTAAGAGGATTGGAGCATTTGCTAAAATTGGACCAGGACAGGGTCAGAGAATCGGCTGTGGGAGACGCAGAGGCCAGGACGGCCACAAGGGGGCAGCAGAGAGGATGGAGCGGCCTGAGCAGAGGGAAGGGTGAGGGAACCCAGGGTCGTGGTCCCCGGATGTGCAGGAAACATCATTAAAGGGTTAGGAGAATGGCAACACATGATTTTTAAAATTTATCCTGATGCCCTGGCTGGTGTGGCTCAGTGGACTGAGGGCCGACCTAAGAACCAAAGGGTCACAGGTTCGATTCCCAGTCAGGGCACATTCCTGGGTTGTGGGACAGGTTCCCGGTTGGGGGGAGCGTTAGAGGCAGCCGCACATTGATTTTTCCCTCCCTCCCTTTCTCCCTCCTTTGCCCTCTGTCTAAAAATATAAATTAAAAATGAATAAATAAATTTATCCTGAACATAAACTCTGATTTCCTACCTGCTCTCCCCTATCTGTGCCACAGGTGGTGCTGGAGACTGGGGAAATGAGGACCCTGGGGGTGCCCGACCAGGGTGCTCAGAGATGACCTGGGGGTTCCTGGCCTGGGACTGTTCTGGAAGAACCTGACCTGCCAGGAATCTATGCAGAGCCCTGGGGTCTCTGACATAAGCAACCTTGCAGATTTAGGGTGTCCAAGTAAAGCGTTAAAGAAAAAAATATTTTTTAATCCTCACCCAAAGATATATTTATTGTTTTTAGAGAGAAACATCCATCACTTGCCTCCTGTAGGCACCCCAAGGAGGGGATGGAACACAAAACCTTTTGGTGTTCAGGACAACACTCTAATCAACTGTGCCACGGGCCAGGGTGAGAAAAAATTTTAAAGCATAATATTAAATATATATATATATTTTTTTTTTTTAAGATTTAAAAAAATAATTTTTTTTACACAGAATGGAAGGGAGGGAGAAAGAGAGGGAGAGAAACATCAATGTTTGGTTGTCCCCACCGGGGACCCAGCCCACAGCCCAGGCAAATACCCCAGGAATTGAACCGGTGACCCTTTGGTTTGCAGGCCGGTGCTCAATCCACTGAGCCACATCAACCAGGGCTGTTAAATATATTTTTAATCAATCTAAATATATATTTAAAATTCCTCCCTTTTCGTTTGTCATACAGTAAGCAGTGAGTGATATAACTGACACCAACAAAATTTCTCTGGGTCTTCCGCAACTTTCAAGGGCTGGGAGGCCCCGGGTATGTCTGTCCTGATGAAAGTCCCCTTCAGACCCTGGGACGCATATGGCAGAGCCTGCAAGGGCATGGTTTTGACAGGTAGACCTCTGCAGACCCAAATATCGTTTCTCTTCCTCCTTAGCTCTGTGTCTCTGGAAGGCTCTCATTTGTCCAAGTCCCTGCTTTCCTCCTGTGAAGGCCGGAGTTGATAACCCTCAGGTCCGGAGCAGGTGGTCTGCCTGGCACAAAGACCACCGGCAGGGAGGTCACAACTGTTACAGGGGAACGTTCTCTGGAGTTCGGCCAATATCCGCGCCCTCATTTCTCTGGCTTCCAGGGCCCCTGGGATATGGGACTTTTAGTGCTTCACCAGGACAGTCCCAAGAAAGCTGGGTTGCTCAGTCACCTAATATTTACATACCTCAGCAACCCGGTCTCACGGGAGCCCTGTGTATCCCCATAGTTCGGTCACAGCAGCATTAATACCCCTAGAACCTGGTCCAGTAGCACGGGCCCTGCAAACCCTGTTGGGGCCCAGGGAGCATTATATGCAATATGTAAAAATAATAACAACATAATAAATAGAACATATATTATGTATAATATATATAACGTAAAATAACACATATGTATGTGTACATCTATCTGTATCTCTTTTATGTGTGAATGAAAGTACATCCTGTTGAATCTTCACACAGCAAACATGATTTTCCGGTCCCTAGAATTAGAAATGAACACGATCGGCGTCCCAGAAGCCCTTCTCCCGTCCCCCAACTTGCTCCCTCTCCCCCCACCAATGGCAAGCACAGTCTTGACTTCCAGGGCCAGACGTCGGGGTTGCCAGATTTTGTCACTGACGTAAACTAGAGGATACCGTACTCCCTCCCCCTCTCCCCGTCTCTCCGCTGCATGGTCTTTATGTCTGGCTCTTTTATTCAGCATCGGGTTGAGAAATCCATTTGTGTTTTGCGTATCTCATTCATCTCTTTTTATTGCAGGAAAGCGACTGTTCTCAAAGGGGCTTTGACGAATGCTTTTCTCCTGTAACCTATCAAGATACAGAACATTTTTACTACCTAGAAAGTTCCTTCATGCCAGTTTGCAGCCCGTACCCCCTCTCCTCTCCAGGCGATTAATTTTCTGATTTAAAACATATAGAGAGAGAGAGAGAGAGCGCGCGCTAACTCACATACCATAAAACTCACCGTTTGAAAGTATACAACTCAGGGGTGTTTAGTGCATTCCCGATGTGGTACAACCATCACCACTATCTAATTCCAGAACATTTTTACCCCCCCACCCCACCCCCCAAAAAAACCCTCTCCCATTCAGCGCTCTCCAATCTCTATTCTCCCCCGACCCCAGCCTCTGGCAACCATTTTCTTATTTAACATTTTTTGTGTATTATTTTTAATCCTCACTCAAGGATATGGTTATTGAGTTTAGGGAGAAAAAGAAGGGGGAGAGAGAGAGAGAGAGAGAGAGAGAGAGAGATTGATGTGAGAACGAAACATCGATTGGATGTCTCCCGTACGCATCTTGACCGGGGGATCAAACCCGCAAACTTTGGGTGTACAGGTCAACGTTCCAACCAACTGAGCCACCCAGCCCAGGGCTTGTGTGTTTTTTTTGTTTTTGTTTTTGTTTTTAATATAATCTTTATTACATTTTTTTCCATTACTATTTAGGCCCCTTACACCTCCCTCCCCTATGTGTTCTTGAACTTGGTAATTCCACAGTCTGATATGAGTTTCCAATACTGCCAAGCAGCTAACTCCATTCTGCCATCATCTCTCTGGAGACAGTGTTAGTTTGAAAATAAAAAGTCTTTGCAATCCGAGACACAAATAAATGTTAATTGGAGATCAATGAGAATAGCAATTCGGGAGGCTTTGATTCAGGCAGAAGCCCGAATAGTGTTCCAGTCTGGAGACAAAGGCGGGGGGGTGGATTTATGAGAAAGACAAGGGGACCATTACATCAACAAAAGGAAGGCATTTCTACTGACGCAGATAACATAGTTATATAAATTCTAAACAGTGCTTTTAATTTTCAGTCCAGTAGTCATCAGTCCCGTAGCCAACTTGTTATCTTTGTAAACAGCTCTTGGGGACAACAAGGCTGCTGAGGCCCAGTTCAAGGGTCATTTTGCCCTGGTTTTAACACCCCAGAGGCTTGGGGTATAAGACGCTCAAGGCGGTTTCTCTGGGAGGGCCACCTGGCTCTGTTTCTACCTTTGTTTATAAGAACAACCTGTCTCACAGGTTAAGGGCTCAGGCCCACAACCCCCCACCCCCTTCAGAAAGGCTTGCAAGTCCTGGACCTGCGCAAGTCAGGACCCGTGGTCCTGACCAAACGGGTATAAATTGAATGGCCCCATGACCTCCTCTGTGGCTCTGTCAACCTAAAATTATTCGGAAGCAATGATCTGGCAAAAGTGTTTATTTGGGATCAAGGAATTGCAATTCTGGATCCACAGACCTGGATAGTAGCCCAAAGAGTGTCCCCGCTCGGGATCAAAAGTCGGGGGCGGGGGCTTTTAAGGAACAGAAAAAAAAAAAAGGAATGTTCGCCTAAGTTGTTTAGAAAGAGTTTTGATTGGTGCTGGAGGCAGAAAGCTAGCCTCGGCTGACGGGAGTGGTTTGCAAAGCTATTACTAAACCGAAGTCCAATTACTATATCAAGTTGCAGGTGTTTTCTGCAGCGTCCTTGAAATATTCGTGGCTTGGCCCAGCTTAAAAGTTCAAGGTCCCACCTGGTGAGGACGTGCGTGAGGCCCACTTCCTTAATGGCCTTCCGCGTCTGTTTAAAATCCCTTCACGTGACTCCATGTTATTTCGCCTTTCACAGATTTGATGAATTTGCCAGAGCAGCCCCCAGAGCTCAGGAAAACATTTACTGGCTAGATTACCAGTTTATTATAAAAGGAGGTTAAAAGGCAAGGACAGCTAGTTGAATGGGGTATCTTTGGCAAGATCCGAAAGGGTCCCAAACATAGGAACTTCTGTTGCTGGGCAAATCGGGGCGTGACACCCTCCCGGCACCCGGATGTGTTCTGGTTCGGTGACCTAGCAGCACTCAGAGCCCCAGCCTTTTGGGGTTTTATTTAATGGCGGCTTCATTAGGGAGGCCCAGTTGATTAAATCATTGGCTATTGGCAGAGGAGCTCTATCTCCAGACCCTCTCAGGTCCCAGGAGGTGGGGGTAGGGTGAACTAAAATTCCCACCCTCTAATCCTGTGTTGGTTTCCATGGAGACCACCCCACCCGTAGGTCAACTAGGGCTTTCCAAAAGTAATCTCATTAGCATAACAAAAGACACCTTTATCGCTCTCATCTCGGGAAATTCCAAGGGTTTTAGAAGCTCTACCATCAGGGCTGGGTCTAAGACAAAGGTGTATTTCTTGTTATAAATCACAACATGGCCTGCAGTACCGCACTCTGTGCGTCTGGTCTCACTTGGCATAACGTCTTGGGAGCCACCTGTGACGTCGTACAGACCGTAGGTGGTTCCTTTTCCATCGCTGAGAAGTAATCCCTTTCACGACTGTGTCCAAGCCTGTTCCTTTACAGCCTGGGAGACATTCGAGTTGTTTCCCATTTGGGAAACCAGTATTTTTTTTAAAAAGGCTGCTATGAACTTTTCTGTCCAAGTCTTTTTGTGGACATGTTTTTTTTAATTCCCTTGGGTAAATACAGTCATGTGCCAGTTAACAAGGGGAGTAACCTGCTGAGAAATACAGCTTTAGGCGATTTTGCCAGGCGAACGTTGTAGAATACCCTTGCATGAACCTAGGTGGTCTAGCGTAGTACACAACTCGGCTGTGTGGTCCAGCTAGCCTGTTTCTCCTGAGCTACCAACCTGTTACTGCACAAAACAACACGAGATCAAATCAAACACAAGAGAAAAGGTTTCGATCAAGAGAGACAGTCAACACGGACTGTAGGAGTTTGCTGCTGGCATAACATGGTGTACTGTTTACAGTACACTTTTTTTGTCTTCTTTTTCCAGGGGAGCGCGTGAACGCAGTCCCCCTGCTACCACAAATTATGCTGTCGAGTTTCCTGTCTTTGGGGAAATCGCAGATGTCAGCACATCCGGAGTGGAATGAATGAACCTCGCCCTGGGAAAACCGACTTTGTGATCGTGATATCTCTCCTGCCATATATGTTTACAGCACACTTGTTTTATAAGTAGAAAGAGTACACTCTCAAATCACGATAAGAAGGCCCCAGCTGGTATGACTCAGCTGGTGGGGCATCGTCCTGTGAACTGAAAGGTCACTAGTTCAATTCCTGGTCAGGGTGCATGCCTGGGTTGTAGGTTCAGTCCCCTGGGGCAAAGGAAGGGTAAACCAATCAACGTGTCTCTCCCACCCTCCCTTGCTCCCTCCCTTCCCCTCTTTCTCAAGCAAAAAATAAAAAAATATATATATTATACAAGGTCATGATAAAATGTATAGCATAGTAAATACATAAACCTGTAACATGGTCATATATTATCATGATCAAGTATTACATGCTGTACGTAACTGTATGTGCTAGACTCTTCTATGACTGAGAGCGGAGTAGGCTGGTTTATGCCAACACGTGAGGAAGGAGTTGCACTACGACACTGAGGCAGCTACAATGTCATTGAGCATAGGAACTTTTCAGCTCCCGTATAATCTATGGGATCCCGTCATATACACAGCCCATTACTGACCAGAGCGTCGCTACGTGTGCCCCATGACTGTACCTAGGGGTGGAATTACTGGATCAACTTGCAGGAAGAATAGTTTTGCTTTGTAGAAAACAGTCAAGAAGTTCTCCAAAGCCATCGTACCATTAAGTCCCCACCAGCGGGTTGGGAGCGTTCCGGTCCCTCCATGGGCTCACCAGCCTCTGTGAGGTCAGACTTTTTTTTGTCTTAACCACTTGGGCGGGCGTGTAGTGGTATCTCATCGTGCTTTTAATTTATAATTCCCTAACAACAAATAATGTCGAGTGGTTTGGGGATTTTTTTTTGCATGCATGAGTGTATTAGCCATTCGTATACTTCCTGTGACGTGTCTCTTCCAGCTATTTTATTACTGAGTTGAAAGAGTCTTACGTATTTTGAAAACAACGTCATTACCAGCTGTATATTTTGCAAATACTTTTTAACACGCTGTGGTTAACATTTTCTTTAACTTAATGATATTTCCTGAAAAGTAGAATTTTTCAACTTTGATCAAATCTTATTTATCAATTTCCTATTTCACGGTTATTGCTTTTCTGTGCTCTAAGAAGCCTTTGCCTGCTCTCAGGTCAGGAAATGACTTTTCTTTCTTTTTTTCTAGTTTTATATGTTTGCTTTTTCACATTTAGGACTATAACCTAGCACAGATTAATTTTATGTGTTGTGTGAGAGACTGAGGCTTTTTTTGTTTTTGTTTTTGTTTTGTTTTTGTTCTCGTTTTTTCCCATGTGGTCGTCCAGCTGTTCAAGCACAATTTGTTGACGAGACCTCCCTATTACCTTGCTTTGGCACTTTTGTGAAAAATCAGTTGACCATAAAGTTTTGGTCAATCTCTGAACTGCCTATTCTGTTCCAGCGATCTATTTGTTTGTTCTCTTGTAACACCACACGGTCTTAATCGCCGTGGCAAAACCATAGATACCGAAGTCAAGTAGTATAAGTTCTCCAACTTGCTTTTTTAAAAGTTGCTTTGACTATTCTAGATCCTTTGAATTTCCATACAGACTTTGTATCAGCTTGTCAATTTGCTACGAAAACATCCTTTTTGGATTTTGATTAGGAATACAGTGACTTCAAAGATTAGTTTGAACCCTGGTTGGGTGGCTCAGTTGGTTGGAGCATCATCCCACTGAAAGACTGTGGGTTTGATTTCTGGTCAGCGCACATACCTAGGTTGTGGGTTCAATCCCTGGTTCCGGTGCATATGGGAGGCAACTGATACATGTTTCTCATGTGGATGTTTCTCTCTCTCAATGTCTCTCTCTCCCTTCCTCTCTCTCTAGGATCATTAAACATACCCTCAGGTGAGGATTTTAAAAAATAAGATTAGTTTGAGAAAGATGGCCATCTTGACAATTAATATAGAGTCTTCCCATCCATGAACATGGTATTTCATCACTGATCAGGATCTCCTTTTATTTCCCCCCACCAGTGTTTCGTAGTTTTCAACAGGACAATTCTCTGAAAGAACAAAAATGTTTACAAATAGAAAGACTACGCTCTAAAATCATGACCAGAAAAGGCCCTTGTTGGGTGGGCATCATCCCTTCAACTGAAAGGTCACCGGTTAGATTCCCGGTTAGATTCCCGGTTAGGGCATGTGGGTTGCAGGTTCGGTCCCCTGGGGCGTGTGGGAAAGGCAAGCCAATCAATGTTCCTCTCCCACCTGCATGCAAGAACCAATGACAGGATTATGGGTGGACTGGATGTGGAAGATGAGGACAAACAGGGAAGGAAAAGCTAAATACCAAGATTTTCTCCTGCGTCACTGGGTTTAGACAGAGAAGAAAGCACCTTGCCCCAGGGCGTCCATCGTGGATCTGGACTCAGTTTAATTGACCTCAGGGCTGAGCAAACGAGCTTCTGAAACCCGCCTCTCCACACTCTCTCACCCAGGGCCCCAGAGCCAATTAGAGCCAAAATTCCGGAAGAGGTGAGGGAGAGTAGCTGAGTAGCTGACCCTTCTCCCCGTGAGCCTGCAAGGACCTCTTTGCTCTTCCCTCTTCCCACCTGGCCCTCTCTCCAGCCCAGGAGGCTCTGTTATAGGAAGCATTCTCCCAGCAAGTGGCCTCCTGACTGGTCTGAGTGACGGACAGCCCCTCCCTTTCTCTCTCCCTGTCACCCCTGGCTCCTCAAGCTAATGAGACCTGCCCTGATTCCCCAGCCAGGCTGGCGGCCTTAATCACCCCGAACAGGAGGTTTAGGCGAGGGCAAGAAAGAAAGGGCCCCTTATGAGGAAAAGCAAGGACCCAGCCACAAGGCAGGATTACCGTAATCTCATGCACAAACGTGTGTGTGTGCATGTTTGCGTGTATGGGGGCGTAGGGCAGAACCATGTGGGGACCAGGAGCTCAGAGAGACGGGGAGAGCAAGAGAGACAAGGACGTTCAGAAGTACAGAGCAAGACAGGTGTCAAGATAGCGAGAAAGAAACTGAGAGAAGGTTAGAAAGAGCGAGAATCAGAGGAAGAAGCAGGGGAAGAGGAAGAAACAGGAAGGGAGATTGGAACTTAAGAGGTTGGATGAAGAAGGACAGCGGTTCTGAGGGTAGCCTGGAGCTAGAGGGAGCGGTGGACAGGCAAGGGGACAGGGACAGAGAGACACAGAGGCTGAGAGGGACAGAGACAGCCTGAGTCACACAGAGAGAATGAGACTCGGGACTAAGAGGCCGAGATAGAAATGCAGGTAAATCCATCGATAATACAGGGACGGAGAGAGACAGAGACGGAGAACTAGAGAGGGTCCCACTGGCAAACTGGCAGAGGTGGTGTGATCGGAGGCCCAAAGAAAAGAGAAACTGAGGCACAGAGACCCCAAACAAAGACCAATGGCATGGAGGGAGGGGGAGAGAGACAGACAGACAGACAGACAGACAGAGAGCAGCAAGCAGAGAAGAAGAGGAAGTGTGAGAAGTTAATGTCCAAAGACGGAGATACAAGAAAGTCAGAGATGAGAGTGATGGAGGTTGAGGCCAAAAAAAGAGAAGCAAAGGGAAACAGAGGCAGAACAAAAAAACACCGGGGCAGAGCCCAGATGAACTAATTGGCACACAGACTGTTGGGGAGAGAAAGGGTGGCCCAAGAGAGGGACCCAGAAAGCCCTGTTCTCTCACTTTTCAAAGGATCTCTCAGGAACACCCAGCACTTTTCACCTTCCTGTCTCATGGGACAGTAACTGAAGCTGGAGGGACACCAGTTAGACCTGAGGAAGAACTTCCCTGAGGAGTGGGGGCTCCCTTCCCCATCAACCCTAATTGCCAAGATGGCATGATGGGGAGAGGAGGGGATTAGGCAGATGGGTGCCCCACCCCCTCCCAGCCAATGTCACCTCCTGGCGCCCAGTCCAGTCCCCCACCCCCGACCGGGATTACCCTCCTAGAGATCCAGGCCACACAGCAAATGACATCACTCCCGGCCGGGGCTTAAAATCTCCCCCTGTGAGGGGACCCGCTTCCTTCAGCCTCTGTCTTCCTTCGGACGTGGGCCCTGTCCCTCCTTTCTGAAGGTAAGTGTCTGCAGCAGCACCGGAGGGGACTGAGGGAGGGGGAGCGAGACAGGGGACATGAGTGATCAGAAACTGGGCTCCTTTTATTCAAGGCTGCCTTCGGTGATGGGCACGGGGCGGGGGCCCGTTAAGGAGTGCGCGATGTTTGCAGAACAACCCCACAGGAAACAGAGGTTCCATCCTGACGTTGGGGGACACTGCTGGGTTGTGACCGCAGCGGGAGAGAATGAGGGTAGACAGGGGGAGCGGACCCACGGCGTGGGGACACTGGAGGATTCAGGGGCAGCGACCTGACCAAGCTGTCTCCAGCTGGGGCTTCTTACCCGTTCGAAGGCACCTGGCGCAGCTCCCCGAGGTATTTTCTGTAACACTCATCACTGCCCGAAACTTTCTCATCATTTGTGCCCGTCTCCCCACTGAACCTTGATTTCCTCCCATGCCTGCCATGTGGTCGGGATGCCTAAATATTTGTTGACTAGATGGATGGACAACAGAAATAGAATTGACATGCCCCGGCTGGTGTGGCTCAGTGGACTGAGCGCCGGCCTGTAAACCAAAGGGTCGCTGGTTTGATTCCCAGCCAGGGCACAGGCCTGAATTGCGGGCCAGGTTCCCAGTTTGGGGCGCTGAGAGGCAACCACACATTGATGTTTCTCTCCCTCTCTTTCTCCCTCCCTTCCCCTCTGTCTAAAAATAAAGAAATAAAAGCTAAAAAGAAAAAAGAAATAGAATTGATGTGACGCACACAGAGGGCCGAGGTTTTGTCGCTGCAGCAGGAGGGAGGGGAGCCTTGGAGATGTCCACAGGGGCTGGGAATGGGACAATTTGGGGACCAGAATGCTGGTGAATTAATTATGTGGGGACCTCCCTGCTTCCAGAGACTCTGGCTTTCCTCACGTCCCATCTCTGGTAGTGGCACATGCATCTCAGATCTTTGTCCCTCTGGATGGAGGAGACCAGGGGTCACGGAAGGCTGACAAAGGAGGTCCTTGCATGGGGG
>PVJD01019502.1:0-11541 GCA_004026545.1 Mormoops blainvillei
GGGGGGGGTGTTGACATGGGGTTGATGGGATGGGTTGCAGGGCAGAGGAGATAAAGGGGAGAAAAAATGCGACAACTGTAATAGCTTAATCAATATAATTTATCCAAAAATATAAAAAATAAAATTAAAAGAAAAGAAACTATTAGTACTGATAATTGAATTCAGTAAAATAGCAGGACATAAAATTAAGAACCAGAAATCAGTTGTATTTTTATATGCTCATAATAAACTTATCAGAAAAGGAAATTAAGAAAACAATCACATTCACAATTGCTAAAATAATAATGTACGTAGGAAAAAACCTAACTGAGGGTGTAAAAGATCTGTACTCGGAAAAGTGTAAGTCACTGAAGAAAGAAAGTGATGAAGATTCAGTAATTGAAAGCACATACCATGTTCATATATAGGAAGATTTAAAATCATTAAAATGTCCATGCTATCCAAAGCAACGTCCATACTATCCAAAGCAATAATAGATTCAGTGCAATTCCTATCAAGATACCAATGCCATATTTCTCAGAAGTACAATATTTCAAAAATGTATATGGAACCAAAAAAGACCCTGAATAGCAACAGTGATCTTGAGAAAGAAGAACAAAGTTAGAGGAATCACACTACCAAATATCAAACTATACTATAGGGCTGTAGTAATCAAAACAGCATGGTCCTGGCATAAAAAGACACATATACCAATGGAACAGAACGGAAAGCCCAGAAATAAACCCATGCCTCTAGGGTTGATTAATATTTGACAGAGGAAGGAAGTATATACAATGGGATAATGATAGTTTATTCATTAAATGGTGCTGGGAAAATTTGACATATACATGCAGAAAAATGAAACTAGACCATGTTGTTAGACCACACAGAAGAATAAATTCAAAGTGGATTAAAGACAAATGTTAGACTTGAAACCATAAAAATCCTAGAAGGAAACATAGGCAGTAAAATCTTGGACATTGTTCGTAGTAATATTTTTCCTGATAAATTTCCTTGGACAATGGTAAGAAAAAGGAAAAATAAACAAATGGTACTACATCAAACTAAAAAGTTTTCGCACAGCAAAGGAAACCATCAACAAATAAAAAAACAACTCACTGAATTGGATGATATCATCACCTAAACATCTGATGAGAGGTTAATATATCCAAAATGTATACAGAACTTAAATGTGCAAAGGACTGAAAGAGACACTTCTCCAAAGAGGACATACAGATGGCTAACAGACATATGAAAAGATGCTCAATGTCACTAATTACCAGAGAAATGTAAATTAAAACCACAATGAGATTATCACTTCATAGGGGTCAGAATGGCTATCATCAATAAATCAACAAAAAAACAAGTGCTGCTGAGGATGTGGATAAAGGGGAACCCTTCTGCACTATTGGGGGGAATGCAGACTGGTTGGTGCAGCCACTGTGGAAAGCAGTATGGAGTCACTGCAAAAAATTAAGAATGGAAGTGCCTTGTGATACAGCAATTTCACTTCTGGGAATTTATCCAAAGACCCCTAAACACTAATTCATTGCAGCATTATTTACAATCACCAAGATCTGGAAGCTGCCCAAGTGTCCATCAGTAGATGAGTGGATAACACAGACTACTCAGCTATAAAAAAGAAGAAAATTTTACCCTTTGCAACTGCATGAATGGACATGAAGAACACTATGCTAAGTGAAATAAGCCAGACAGAGAAAGACAAATACCATATGATTTCACTCATATGTGGAATCTAATGAACAAACTGAACTAAAAGCAAAAATAAGATAGACTCATAGATAGAGAGCAGGCTGACAGCTCTTTTGAGAGGGTTTTGGGGGGTGGAGGGATCAAGCAAAAACTATGGACATGGACAACAGTATGGTGCTTGCAGGAGGGCAGGGGCTGTGTTGGGAGTTGGAGGAGGGTATAAGTGGGATAAATGGTAATGGGAAAAAATACAAAAAACCCCACAATTTTTTAAAATAAAAATCATAAAAATATTAAATATCCCCATTAAATGACAGAGAATGCAAAGTAAAACAAAAATGATTCAATTATATTCTGTTTATAAGAGACACGCCTAAAACAAGGACACAGAAGTTTAAAAATATTTTCCAAAATGTAGTTATAAACATTTTGTCAGGTGACTCTGCCTGTTTTGGTCATAACTTGCCTGGCAAAGCCTAGGTTCTTGATACACATTGCTAAATGAATGACTGAATTAACTAAAGTTAATATCAAACAAGATAGATATAGAGGCAAAAAACATTCTTAGGGAGGAAGAAGATCTAATGATAAAAAGAACATTTTATCAGAAAGAAATAATAGTCCTTAAATTGTAGACATCTGAAATATATGCAAAAATTATCAGAATTTCAGAAGTAACTGAAAAGTTCACAACCAGATGCAGAAACTGATAGGTCTAAAAGACAAAAATTTGCTAAGAATGTAGAAGATCTGAATAGCATGTTAATAAGCACTAGCTAATGGACATAAAAAAATTTCTTCACTCAAAAATTAGAGAATACACCTTTTCAAGTAAAATGAAATATTTACAAAATGTGACCATTTATAATGCCATTAAGGAAGTCTCAGGAAATACTAGTCAATGTACAAAGCAAATTCTCTGGCCACAGTGCAGTGAAATCAGAAATCAATCATTCTGAAAACTTAAACATATATTTTTAAATAATTCATGACTCTAAAAAATTATAATTGAATAAAAATATTTAAAATATGGTGAAAATGAAACATTACATATTTAAATTTGTAAACTACCATAGATAGCTCTTAGGAAAAATTTATAACTGGGTTCTGTCCCCAGTTAGGGCACATACAAGAATAAGCTAATGAATGCATAAATAAGTGGAACAGGAAATCAGTGTTTCTCTCTCTCTCTTTCTCATTATCAATAAATTTAAAATGCATGTATTACAGAAGAGTAAAATAATAATAAGCTAGGTTTTTGTACTCAGGACATTATTTTCAGAAAGAGCAAAGGACTTACTCCAACACAAGTAGAAAGAATAATAAAAATAGCCCTGGCTGGTGTAGCTCAGTGGACTGAGCATCAGCCTGCAAACCAAAAGGTCGCTGGTTCGATTCCCCAGTCAGGGCACATGCCTGGGTTGCGGGCCAGGTCCCCTGTAGGGGGCGTGAGAAAGGAAGTCACACATTGATGCTTCTCTCCCTCTCTTTCTCCCTCCATTCCCCTCTGTCTAAAAATAAAATAAATAAAATCTTTAAAAATAAAAATAATAAAAATAAGAGCAAAATTAACTAAATAATTAAAAAAAGATAAGGAAGAGCATCAAAATTAAAAACTGATGCTTTGGAAAGACCAAATTGACAAATCTCTGGTAAGATCAAGAAAAAGACAGCACAATACTCTGGTTTCTCTTCAGATCATATAAATCTTTTGCCTTTTACTAAAGAAAAAGAAAGCACAAATAAATATTAGTAAGAGATAAAAAAGAAATTAAAACTACAGTAGATATTTTTTTAAAATAAGAGAGCCTTGACCAGTGTGGTTCAGTTTGTTGGGTATCGGCCCAGAGAGCAAAAGGTCACCACTTCAATTCTGGTCAGGGTATATGCATAGGTCGCAGGTTCAATCCCTATTTGGGGTGTGTACAAGAGGCAACCAATCAATGTTTTTCTCTCTCTCTTTCTCCCCTCCCTTCACCTCTCTCTAAAAATAAATAAATAAAATGTTTTTAAAAAAATAAGAGAATACTAGAAACAATTTTATGGCAATTTGAAGACAGATGTAGATAATGTCCTAAATAAAATAAGCAACTAAAAGTAATTTAATAAGAACTATGAAACACAGGTTGTATAATCACTAACAAGTTTTAACTAGCCTTTAAAAATCAGATAATTCATAACTTTAATAAATTGCTCCACAGAAGAGAATGAGAGGGAAAGTTTCTCAAATAATTCTTCCCATTTTATTTTGAAGAGATTATAAAAACCCAAGAGAATAAATACAAGAAAAGTAAATTAAAGGTTGGTCTCATTTATAAACGAAAATGCAAAATTCCTGAATTTTGGCATACCAAATCCAGAAAAGGGAAAAAAAATATTTCATACCAGTAATGCAAGGATAATTTAACATTAGAAAGTATATTAGTATAGTTCATTTAATTAACAGATTAGAGAAGAAAAGTTTTTTAAACATCTCAAAAGATGTAGGAAAAACATTTGCTAAAATTTAGTAATCTAAAAAATTTTATGCATGAAAAGACTATATCAACAGAGCAAAAAGGCAACCAACAGAATGGCCGAAAATATTTGCAACTCATATTTATGATAAGGGATAATAACCAGAATACACAGAGTACTCCTAAAACTCAACAACAAAAAACAAACAACAAAATTCAAACATGGGCAAGGACTTGAATAGACATTTTTCCAAAGAAGATATTCAAATGGCCAATAAGCACATGAAAAGATGCTCTACATCACTGATCATTAAGGAAATGCAAATCAAAACTACAATGAAATACCACCTCATACTATTATCAAAAAGTATGAAAATAACAAGCACTGGTGACAATGTGGAGAAAATGGAACACTTGTGCACTGTTGGTATAAATGTAAAATGGTAGTCACTACAGAAAATAGTATAATAGTTCCCCAAAAAATTAAAAGTAGAATTACCATATTATGCAGCAATATCACTTCTAGTTGTACTGAAAAGCGCTGAAAAAAGGGTCTTCAAGAGAGGTTTGTACACATGTGAAACAGAATTATTCATAACAGCTAAAATGTGGAAGCAACTCAAGCATTCATCACAGATAAATGGATAAGCAAAACGTAGTATGTACACACAACATAATTTTATTCAGTTTCAAAAAGGAGGGAAATTCTGACACACACAACAACATGGATGAACACTGAGGACAGTAGGCTAAGTGAAGTAAGCCAGTCACAAAAAGATAAATCCTTTATGGTTCCACTTATATAAGGTACTAGGAGTACTCAAAATCATGAGGCAGAAAGTAGAATAGAGAGCTGAGGGGAGGGTGAAATTGAAACAGGCTCCAGAACAAGAGGTCCCTGAAACAGAGATGTTCCCCAACAGCTCATGGTTGGGAGAAGGGGAGAAGTGGATGATAGGCTTAAGATATTCTGCATATCTATGGCAACTTGATAGCTGGTTAATAGCTGTGCTACAACCTAGGACAAAAGGTGTATGTGACTTTCAGAATGTATCCTGACTCATGACATAGGCAGGGAGGTGGTTCCCCCTGTGTCACTGAGTCATGCTTGCCCTGGCTAGAGATGGCAGCCAAGAGAAGGTAGAAGGTATGAGAAACTGGCAAATGTAGCTCATTGTGGGAGGAGCTGCATAGGAGATCGCATAGGAAGCTCTGGGTCAGGATTTATAAAAAGGGTGGGTAGCCTTGAGGAGAGAAAGCCGCAATGTAGCTGGTCCTACAAACTTCTGCATGGGGAGAACCTTGAGGGCAGAGTGAGGAAAGGGAAGGAGTGGGGTAGCCATGAGGAAGGAGCCATGAGCCAGGTGGCCGGTAGTGAAGTGGCAGCTATGTAGTTTGTAGTCAGGATTCCACCACGTGGCCTGCTATAGTAAGGAAGGAGGCATACTGCTGCTCTGATAGTGCCCACTCCAGCTGACTCCAAAGCCACCAATGACTGCCTTGCAAGACACTGGTCTGCTGCCTTGCTGACCTGGACCTCTCTGGACTCTTGGGACTCAGAACATACAGAGAAACCATTCTCTTGGTACTTCTGCCTTCCTGGACTCCACCACGACCCACTGCAACATAGCACATGCTTTCTGGACTATTACACAGAGGCTGAGGACAATGTACCACAGACCTGAGGGCGAGAACCGCTACGATAGGATGGCGACTTCGAAGCCCACAAGTGTACTTTCTAGAGGGACTGAGAACTGTTTGCACAGCCAGCTTAAGATAAGGATTTGGGGAACTACTGGGCTTGTTTTTGGCTTATAGCCTGGTGGGGAGCAAGAGAAGTGCTGGGTCTTGTGTGGGAACAGGGCTCCAAGCAGGAGTGCTCCCAGCCATGTCCCCACCCCACCGAGGCTGGAATCTTAAAATAAAAAGCTCTTTCTTCTGATACTAATTGTTGGATCATGCATCAAGGCATCACATGCATGGACCCATTCACTCAGTTACAGAATGGGAAGTTAGTTCATAAAGTTGGCAAAATACTAGATCAAAATACTAAAATCAAAAGTAGAAACATGGCTGATCAATAAGTGTTTATCTCCACTTCCTTTCAAAAACTCACATTAAAGGGGGAAGGAGTATAAATCCATAGGAACAAATATAATCGAGGAAGAAAAATCCCTTACAACAGATGTCAACAAATTTGGAAAATGGAAAGTGAATCAACAGGGGAAAAGCTAACTACTAACTGTCACTAGTACTGGGGACTAAGAGGTGTGACAGACCAAAAAGAATCAAGCTTCTTTCCACACCAGAATTCTGGTAACGCTTAGGAAATGAGGGTCCTGGTACCTCTGAATGTAGGATCATGGGTTTAAACAAAAGGATTGTTTGAAAGTCTTTATAAAGAACACCTAGACCATCCCCCTACTAACTCCCCCATTCTGGCAGGGCAAAGGAAGTAATGAAGAAACTAAACCAAAACAGCTTCCAATTTATGGAAACAAAACAAGGGGCGGGGGGGGGAGTTAGTTTAGGAGGTAAAAATTAGGACTAGGTGCAGTCTGTATTGGGAATGCTGAGGTTTCCCTGGGTCCCTTTCCCCTTAACTTCTAGAATGCGGGTAGCCAGGTTTTATTCCCAGAGCAGAAGGTTGAGGGATTCCTCTCTGGGTAACCATGAAAGGCCCAAGAGAGCAGCCCAACAGTCACACTGATATTTGGTGATACCCTAGTGAAGGTGTCAGGATGCCATCTGATTAACCCTACAGTGAGGTCCATCAGTTAGCACACACAAAGAACTCTTATCAATCTTAGTTCCTCATTCTCAAATATAGACTGAGAGCTACAAATCCAACATTTGATGAAAGGCATTAACATGAAAGATAGACCAAAAAACTAGACAGAGCACTGAAGAGAAACAGAGGCAATGCAGAGAGCAGAAGTAAACAAACAAAACACTTACTATTCATAGTCTAAAAGAAATAAGATAATACACCTAAAACGCAAGACTATCACTTACAAAAATATCAGAGAATGTGGGAAAGTTGTCAGAAATAAAAATATGAAAGCAAAATATTTTTTCTTTGAAAGTAGCGGAAGATAAAGTTAAAAGCTTCCAAAAAGTTGAATTAAAAAACGGAAAATAGAAAAGATAAAAAATGAAAGAATAATACAGGTCCAACGTTAAAGCACTGAGGGTTTGAGAAAGAGGAATGAGGAAAAAAATGGAAAAAATAAATTTACCAAAGAAATACAAGAAAAGCTCCCAGAACTGAAAGATAAGTTTCTAGGCTAAAAGGTCTATTGAACAACTACATAACTATTTTAAAATGACCCCATCAAAGTATATCATTGCAAAGTTTGAGAACACCAGGGATAAAGAGATCTTACAATATTTAAGAGGGGAGAAAAAATTTCATATACTGGGTTGGCCAAAAAGTTTGGTTTTTTCTGTAAGATGGCTTTAGTGGCGCTTAGTTGTCTTTAATTTCATTCGAAATAATTTTGTTAGACTGTACTGTGGCAGCTGTCATATCAGTGTGCATTAAAAATAACTTAACAAAATTGGTAAATTTTTGTGTTGCCATTTTAATATTAAATATGGAAGAAAATATGCAACATTTTTGGCATAGTATGCCTTATTATTTCCAGAAAGGTAAAGATGCAACTAAAATGCAAAGAAAGATTTGTGCAGTGTACAGAGAAGGTGCTGTTACTAATAAAACATGTCAAAAGTAGTTTGTGAAGTTTCGTGCTGGCAATTTCTTGCTGGATGATGCTCCACAGTTAGGTAGGCCTGTTGAAGTTGACAGCGATCAAACTGAGACATTAATTGAGAACAATCAACATTATACCATGCAGGAGACAGCCTATACACTCAAAGTATCCAAATCAATTAAGTTATTGATGAAAAATTATGGAAAAACTAAATGGACTTTTTGGCCAACCCAATAAAAAGGGATCAAGAAGATAAGGAATCAATGCTTTTAAACACCCTGTGAGAAAATGTTTTCCAAAGACAAAGTTCTTCATGAAATTTAAAGAACGTTGAAGACTTTTTCAGATACATAAAGTCACAAATTTTTTTTTCTTTTCAAGCACCCTTTTTCATATAACTACTAGAGGGTATGTATGTATGCAACTCCAAATGAAGAAAGAAGACATGGTTTGGAGGTATGGTGACAAAAATCAGAATTATAGGGAAAAGAAGTCCTAGAAATATAAAAATGCAGCTGGCCTAGGAAGTAACAAGTTCAGGATGGAATACTCCAGAAGAGATTCCTTAAAAACTTTTTTTAAAATGGTTTTAAAAAGCGGAAAACATTGCTTAATATGGATGACTTTATCAGAGGGCTTGGAGAAAAAAAATTAGCCTTACCTAAATAGAAAATTAAGTCAATTAAAAATGGAATCTGTGACGAACTCTAGGGGAACAAAAGTTGTATGAGAAAGGAAGAAGTTGTACAAGAAAGGAAACAATGACAGTGTACTATGTGGCTCAGCTGTGAACAGTATTTTTATTGGCATGGTATAAACATAGAAGTGTGAAGTGTGTTTATGTATGGGTGTGGTATGACAAAAGAGAACTATGCTTTCATCTTCTATAGGAGGAAGTCAAGAATGTCTAAAATTGAAGTCAGAATCAAGAATAACAGTATATTATTTATAAGCATAGAGGTACATGCAGATGAAACAGCCCAAAGGGTTCAAAGTGGTTGCCTTGGGGAGCTAGGAGCCAGACATGGTGGCTGTTAGGTCTTATTGAGTTATTTGACTTTTAAAACTCTGTATCTTGTATTATTTCATAAAAATTTAAATATTCGCTTTAAAAAAATCAACCAGCATTTCCATATACCAGCAACAATTAAGAACAGATTTTGTAAAAAAGGTACAAGTCCTGCCTTTGTGGCTTTCGAATTTTCATTAGATTGATAGGCAAAGAGATTAATCACAACACAACATGGTAAGTGCTAAAACTGAGCCAATATTTACGAAATCGTTTTTGAGAACTCTAATAAGCTCAGCTTGGTATACACGACATTTGAGCAGCCATACCAACATCCAGGTTAAAATAAGATTCTGAGACCAGCATAACGTAAAGGATATTATCGAGGGAAATATCTTAGAGAAACAGACATTTTCCTTCAAGGAAAATGGATTTTAGGACCCGCTGAAAGATGAAAACCCCTTTCAGGGAAACATGAAGGAATGTTCCAACAAAAGGATGAAAATCTACGGAGATTACCATCCTTGATACTGGGGGAGAGGGAAGAGAATTTTGAGAAATAGGGCATGACCCACAGCACCAAAGAGCTGGAAAGAGTAAGCTAGTATGAGGATTAAAAATGAGCTTGGATTTGGCAATTCTGAAGGAATTTGAGGTTTTAGGGGTTGTTTCAGAGTTAGAGGTATGAACACAGTCCTACTGGCCTGAAAGTTCCATGGGACTTGAATGGAATGTAGGGAAGGTGGACACACACCACTCTTCAAGAAGTTAGACATCAAGAGAAGTTCAGAGACATCAACAGCTTAGGAAAGTTTCCTTCCTTCCTCCCTCCCTCCCTCTCTCCGTTCTTTTCCTTTTTCACAAGCAAAGGTTTATTTAGAAAGTCACAGAGGTGGAAGTGAGGTATGGAGGAAGTGAGCCAGCTGGGCTACATGGGCTCAGGAAACAAGTCACAGAGGCAAAAGAAGGGCCCTTGGTGCTTAGAAGGAAAGGCAAAGAGACACACCTAAGGGAGAAAGGCACGGGTGGGGTGGGGGAGTGATGGGGGCGGGGGAGAGAAGGAGTGAACCATTCTATTTCATTTTTGACAGATGCGTGTAGAATATCTTTGTAGGCTGTGGAGATCACCACAAAGGGGCAAGGAGTAAAAACCCAGAAGAGGGAGGGACTAAATTGGTGTGCCAAGATTCTCCAAGGAGAAGAAAGAAATTATGAGGGGGGGACTGGACAGGAAGAATGACTCTTCATCTGAGAAAATTAGGGAGGCAGGAAGCAAGTTCATTTTGGATTGGAGGGGTAGGAGGTTGGGAGGGCTGTGATCCCTGAGTCAAGGCCTGCTCTTTCGGAGAGCAATGATTACTCTTTTTGCCTTGGAGAAAAGGATATTTAAATAACAGGAAAGATAGAGACAACCACAGAGAAACTTGATAATGAAGGAGATGGATTTTATATACTCCCCAGTGACAGGGAAACTGGTTGGAAGCTATGGCGATAGCCAGATGAGAAGAGGTCAATAAACAGGGTACAGCAGCAAGGAGACAGGCTGGACGAGGGCTGCAAGTTCAGTGGTCACTATATAACCCGTGAAAAAACAGTGGAGGAAAGGGGCAGAGCAAAGGACTGGAAAAACTGATGGGGTTTGGAAATGTAACATCCATGGTAAAATAATGCCTTCTGTCTCTCTCCCTGCTACATAAAAACTCACAAATTCACCCTGGCCAGCAGCTGGTTGGAGCATCATCCCCTACATGAAAAGGCTGCAGGTTCGATCCCTGGTCAGGGGTATATGGAAGGCAACCAATTGATGGTGCACTCTCTCTCGCTCTCTCTCTCTCTCTCTCCCCAACCCCACCCCCCGCCCCACTTCCTCTCTCTCTAAAATCAATAAACATACCCTCGGGTGAGGATGGAAAAAACTCACAAATTCCCTCCTGTCCTACATTGACCTCCTAAGTTTCAATGACAAAGACCACTGACAAAAATGCTGTGCAGTATAAATAATAACAGCTTTATTGTTCCCCCAGCTCCACTGGGCCAGAGAAAAGTAGCAGACGGTCCCCAGGAAGAACAAATGTTAGTGCTGACCAGTCCAGAAAGCAACCTGGCCACATTGCTCTGAGCCTCTGGAGGGGAAGAAGAAAGACGGCCCAATCTCAAGTTTCCTTAAAAACAAAGAAAGAAAGAAAAACCCGTACCACCAATTTAAAGAGAGGTAGGAGTGAAGCCAGCTAATGCAATGCTGTAAGAGGGCCCTCTTCCCAAGCACATCTTTCCTAGGGCATCATTTCACACAGCTGCTTGTCTGCATGTCTTTTTAGTGAAAGAATTCAAACATCAAAGCATGCAAAATAAGCTGCCACATCTTATCAAGAATTCAGAAAGGGTGGGCATCTCTAGGGGTTAAAAACTTATAAAGGGTTATGATCTTTCAAAGAAAGAGAAATCAAGCTGAGAAGGTAAGAAGAAATGTGGTAAGAGAGAAAACAAAACTTTTCAATGGCAGCTTTTAGAAAGACATAGAAATGAAAAACCATGGGAATTTTTTTGAACACCTGTTCTCACTAGGAAAGTTTTGTGGATTTTTTGCATATTTTATTGATTATGCTATTACAGTTGTCGCATTTTTTCTCCCCTTTATCTCCTCTGCCCTGCAACCCATCCCATCAACCCC
>PVJD01019503.1:0-11530 GCA_004026545.1 Mormoops blainvillei
CTGTGGTTACTCTTGGAACGTGAGTGTGTGGTTCCCACAAAGAGAAATATTGTTACTACCACTTTTCAAGTAACAGAAACAAAACACTCAAGTCTCCATTTCTAATTACAGCTATGAATTGTTTAGCACATTATAATTAACATAATGCCTGAAAAGGTATTTCATTATCATTACTCTGTAAAACTTCTGCACATGGATGTAAGCAAAATTTAAAATAACCACCTGTAAACAGACAACCTGTGTCGTGTTTTCCGGGGAAGGTGGGCTTCATATCCAGGCTCTGCTCCTCACTGAGGGGTCTTAGGCAAGTGACTCTGGCCCTCCGTTTCTTTGCCCAGAAAATGGCAATGACAACAGCTCCCCTCTCACAGGGTTGTGAGATTTAAATGGATGAATAAACATAAAGCAGTTGGAATACTGCCTGGCACAGAGAAAGCACCCAATGAATGTGAGCTCTCCTCACCTCACTCATGCCTGCTCCTGCCCTGGGTCCCAGATTTTCAGACACAAGCAGCATGAAGGGGAGTCTGCGGACGGAAACCACGGACAGCCCCTTCCCTGCCGTGAGGGCTCGCCGGGCAGAGCAGGGCAGTGCTCGCACCACCCCCGGGGCCACACCGGACCACACCGCAAATCCTCCTCTCGCCGCAGCGCGTTTGAGGGGTGCGCGGGGCTGAGCACGGGGATGTCCTCCCGCTTCTGCCGGTAAAAGCAAGACTAGGAAACCCTGCCCAACGGGCTCTGACAGCCCTGGGAGCGTGATGAAACTCGTCTTTTTCTTAAAAGAAAAATCACTTTGAATCGCACAGTGTCAGCAGCTGGGACTTTCTGCTGTGAAACATCCAGATGCTCGGGCTTCCTTTCCTCCCCCCACAGAGCGAGGGCCTCTGGACAGAGCCCTCGAAACAGGAGGGCGAGGGAAGGGCCTGGAAAGCCCAGCGTGTCCTGATTCACAGGGCTCCGGACCGCCCTGGGCTGTCGAGCAGTGCAGCGCTGCGAGGTGCCGAGGGTCCTGGCCTCTGCCCTGAGGCTCCCAGTGTGCCCGGACACCAGGGCCACCCCTGGCAAACGTCGCGGTGGGCAAAGCTGGCTTCCCAGCCCACTTGCCGCCCTCCCAGCCCCTGGCCCCACCTCACACGCTCCCTCAGGCTCATCAGAGCCGGATCTCTGCGGGCCCCATCAATTCCAAAGCCTCCTTTCTAGAAGATGATCTTCTCTGCTGGAGGCTGTAAAAATACCTTCCAAAAGATTCTGCATTTTAAACACGTGAAAAACTTGAAGCTGAATAAATGGTTCTAATTGTGAAATTTTAAGTATCAGTAAACATAGAAATGTATTATTTTCTTTTAGAAGATATGTGCTCATTAGAGACAATTTGAAAAATACCGCAAAGAAGAAATAAGTTTTCTATCAGGCACAGAGTATTCATGTTTTGATATAGTTATTTCCAGTCTATTAATTTGGATATTAAAAAAAAACTTAATGACCCACTGAATACACAAATTTTTTGTTTCTACCCCCAACATGAAACACATTTGTCACATTTTGTCGTGCATAATGCACACTTTCTTGCCCAAATTTTTGAGGGAAAAATAAGGATGTGCCTTATACATGGGCAGTACCTGAAATACCTTGTATCTGCTGTTGTGTTTTGTAATTATTTGTTACATAAAATTTCTTGTACCAAATATGTTAAAAAATAAATGCTAAAATTATTTTATAATACAAAAAAGCAAGTATCTAAATATAAATAAATAAAAAATGGAATTAAAACATTAAAACAAAAGATTTTTTTTCCTGAAAATTTGGGCCAAAAACATGGGTGAGCATTATACATGGCACAATACGGTATTTAGGAAGGGTGTTGGGGAAAGAAGGGCTGGGCCTAGAGGGAACCTTCCTGGCTTCCAGAAGCCCTGCTGCAGCTCCCTGCCTTGGACACATGGCCTGCCCCTCCCCTTGTTCATGGAAAGGCCCAGCAGTAAGAAGCAAATTAGGAGAAAAGAACTTGGAGACCTTACATTTCTTATGCTCTTTTCCTGTGTTTTGAGTCACTGGCTCTTTCTCAAAAGCCTTGGCTTTATGGAATAGCAGCCACAATCCGTGACAAGCTGGGTGATAAATAGGATATTGATGGGCAATTACTTGACACCAAATAGCTCCATAAATCAACATGCTAGAGGCTGGTACCACAGTCAAGGGCAGCGCTAAGGGAATGCAGGTCCCACAATCCTGTGAGGTGAGGGTGGGGAGCAGAGATGGACTTCTGAGCACCTTGCAGGGAATGGTAGCTTTCCCTCATGGGGTGCAGACAGCCCACCCTGGTCATAGTGCAGCTGGCGCCCTCCCCCGCTAACAGCAGGCAGGCCTCCCGCTGATGCTGGGGTTTGAGGAGCCGTGGGTGGGGTTCCAGCCCAAATGGGGCTGTGCTCCTGCCTCCGTGGGTTCCTGTGATTACCAGCCCCATGATGCTTCCTGACCTCATCCACTAGGATGCTACAAGTAATGCAGTCTCATTGGAGAGTTTTTAAAACGTAGACAAATACATAAAGAAGCAGCTAGTCCCATGACAGAGACAACTAACCACTGTTAACATTTTGTCCCCTTGTAGACTATTAAAAAGGTATGGCCCCCATAACCCTGGATGCTAAGAAGTGGTGCATTTCACCTTCTGTCCCCATCACCCCTCATTCAAAGACAAAGCTCCACTCTCCTCCCATCAGCCTTCCCTGGCTCAAAATGCAGGGAGCTCAAATTTCAGGCAACCAGTGTCTGGCCAAAAGTGTTCTCGGAAGCTTCTAGCTGCCTTGATGCCCAAACTGCTCAGTTCTCCCTGCTCAGTTTATTCAAACACTGTAAGATGCATCATCCCAGCCACAGAACATCAATCCAGGCAGGAAAAATATTTCGGCACCAAACACAAAACCGCCCCAACCAAAAAGATAACAAACTCCCAGGAAATCTAGTCTCAAATGTACACATTTTAGGCTGTCCAAGCAGAACTGTTTACAAGAGAGAAGGAAGCCTTCCTTCCGAATGTCACCAGAGAAAACCTTTACGGACCTCATTCCCGCGAGCCTCCTTCTCGGAAGGGAAAAAAGACCCAACGAAGGCCCTAGTTCCTCATTCCCGTGGGAGTCATAGTTAGAAATAATAGATGAACTGAGATGGCGTGACTTAATGCAGTCCTCTAATAGTTACTTTGCAAATAATCACTGAAGCTTTTTAAACAATTCCTTCACAACAACATTTTAAATACATAAAATGTATTTAAATACATTTAAATACATAAAATGTAAAAAGCAGGAACTGATCAAAACGAACCTTTCTTGAGACACTCTCACCTTTCCGCCAACACGGGGCGCAGGCATGTCTCCTTGCCGTGGGGACAGGTCTCATTCCTCCTAAGGCTCCTTATCGGTTACTGCCCGGGTGGAACTTACCCTCTGCGCTCAGTCACACGAGCAGGTCTAAATGAAAACCATGCCTCCTCGAGCCCCTAACAAAGTCAGCCCCTCGGCAGGGGAGCGGAGCTTGTCTATGCT
Organism: Mormoops blainvillei; assembly: GCA_004026545.1. NCBI lineage: Eukaryota > Metazoa > Chordata > Mammalia > Chiroptera > Mormoopidae > Mormoops > Mormoops blainvillei. The sequence continues at coordinate 3,546 of PVJD01019503.1, forward strand.
CCTGCAGGGAAATGCTCATTCGCATGCTAATTACTCAGAAAGGTCTTCCAGTTTAAGAAAGTGTGACAGAAAGGCCTGGTCCAAATGCCAGGAGCCCAGTGCTTTGCTGCCCAAGGGGATGAATGGGAACTGAGAATGGTTGAGGTGGAAGCAACTGGGATATAATTTATTTTTAGTCGTATCTAAAATCCACTTTAGCTGAGTTAGCCATGTCCAGGTTAACCAGACAACACTCTCCTGGAGTTGCTTCAGTGGAGCAGAGTGAAGAGTTTTTGTTTGTTTGTTTGTTTGTTTTCCCCTGTCATCTATGAATTAGGGAGGCCTGTTCAGTCAGGTTCTGTAATATATGCACCGGAACGAAAGAAAAGACCAAGTTCCATAAACTGCTTCAAAGAACCTCTTGATCACAGCTCCAAAAGTTCTGTTCAAATAATTGAAAATAATTATTTTCTCATTGAATGAAATGAAGTTACATCTGTTCAGCAAAGTCAACGTATGAATACAATTTGAAAATTACTTTCTTCCACTAAAAACAACAAGAGGGAGGACTTACTTTTACTTATGCATATAAATGAAAAGCAAAAGCACTTTGGTTTTTTTAGTTTTCTGTGTTCTTTATATTTGAGGGTGAGTGAGCAATATTTTTCCTTTTTCCCTTTTTAGAAAGGTACTGTTTCTTTTATTTTTGCCATTTTTCTGTGTTGCTTCTGGAAGGTTTTGAAAGTCTGGGAAAGCCAAGTGGAAATGGACATTTTTCTTTCTGTTTTTTAAGACTTGTGGTCGTTTGTGCTCTGACTTCTTTTTCCTCGTGTGCCAACCTGTCTTCTGTCCTGAATGTTCTCTCATACCTGTGGTCCCAGTGTGCTCAGGGCAGTGTCCCGTATTAACCAGAAACTCCTAGAAGACAGGGCCAGTGGACCTGCCTTCTCATCCTTGCCGAAGCTAAACCAGCCAGCCCTCCCCAGTCCCTGAGGCCAGAGGCCTGGAGGACACTGACGGATACCTACATTGCTGTCCTCTTAGTTCAAAATTTCTCTCTCAAAATTGTTCGTACTTTCAAATCTTGAGTTAAAATAGTGTATTAGGGCCCAAGAAAATGTGTTCTCCCTTTTGAACTGCTCTGTAGACAGCACTGTTGAAGTTCCAGAGCCCGGGATCCTCCGTGCGTGCGGGGAGAGAGGGGCAACGAAGAGGGCGAGGTGCAGAAGCACCTGTGTAGACAGGGTGATATGTGTCCACATTGTGACAGTTACTTAGTACATTCTGAACCCAGTTAGCACCAGGAAGCGTTCTTCAAACATTTTTCGTGTTATAAAACGGTGGACCTGCGAGCCATCCAAGAAACATCCTGGTAGTCACCTTTTCATGGTAAACATTGTGTCGCGGCGGCTATTTTTCACAGAAGCAGAGAGTCCAGCCGAGCCTAGGTAGCTCACTCAGGTGTGTCGTACCCCATATCGTGCAACCCAAGGTTCCAGGCTCCCCCGCCAAAGTGGATGAGCTGAGGGTTGTGTCTCATTAACCAAAGTGGAGCTTATCCTTCCATTTCATGCCCTCTCTTCTTCCATCCCTTATTTGTGAAACAACTACGAAGCACTAATTACCCAATGATTACTAAAGCCTCAAGAGGATTACACTGTCTCAGAAAGTAGGTTATTTCCCCTCAGGGACAAGAATCCTTCCCTTGACCAAGCTTTAGACAGCCCTCTTTTCAACCAGGCCTTGTCCTTGGGCTTTGTCCTTGGCCGGCCTAGTCCAGCTGTAGCAAAAGTCTTGCTAAGTCAGTTTAGTGAGAACCCACTCCATCGCTGATATCTGATCACTCAAAAGCAGAACAAATTCCTTACCCTCTATCATTGATTTGTAGTAACTCTGTCCTCCCTCCCACAAGAATCCTATTAAATGGGTTTAGCAAGAACGCCCCTACCCTTGATGTTTCCTCTCACGATTTTCCATCCAGTGGCCCCTCACTCTGCTGCTCTGCTATAAACCCCCAGCTGCCTTTTCTGTATTTGGTCTGAAGCCCAATCCCTCTTCTCTAATGCAACAGTCCTGAAATCTTCTTTACCATTTTAACAAGTGCAGAATAATTTTTCCTAGCATCTCCCAAATAACTACTACTTAAAGCTTATTTAGAACCCACCTATATGAATTTTCCACTAGTATTTTGTTTTCACTTTTTCAGAAAGAACTTTATGTACTATTGTCCGTATTGCACATATAAAATCATTACAGATGGAAATAACAAGTCGTAATACGTTTAAAGCAATCAAAGATCCTAGAGCAAATGAGTATTTCAAATCTACAGCTAATAAATCAAAAGTTGTACATGTTCATGGGTCATGTATATATGTTCTTTGGCTACTATATTCCTTATGCTGTACTTTATATCCTCACAATTATTCTGTAACTACCAATTTGTACTTATTAATCCCTTCACCTTTTTTACCCATTCCCTTAACCTCCCTCCCTTCTGGCAACCGTCAAAACATTCTCTGTATTGATGAATCTGTTTCTTTTCTGCTTGTTTGTATAGTTTGGTTTTTTAGAATCAATTGTTGATAGATACATATTCATTGCCATTTTATTCATATTTTTGGTCCCCTTATTCTTAAAGAAGATCCTTCAACATTTCATATAACACTGGTTTGGTGGCGATGAACTCCTTTTGCTTTTTCTTGCCTGGGAAGCTTTTTACCTGTCCTTCGATTCTAAATAATAGCTTTCCTGAGTAGAGTAATCTTGGTTGCTTTTCATCACTGTGAATATTTCTTGCCAACCCCTTTTAGCATGCAAAGTTTCCTTTGAGAAATCAGCTGACAGTCTTATGAGAACTTCCTTGTTGATAACTGACTGCTTTTCTCTTGCTGCTTTTAAGATTCTCGGTTTGTATTTAATCTTTAGCCTTTTAAGTGGGCCTCTTTGGGTTCATGTTATTTGGGATTCTCTGAACTTCTGGTTTTGTATGTCTATGTCCTTCACCAGTTAGGGAAGTTTTCTGTCATTATTTTTTCAAATAGGTTTACAATTTCTTGCTGTCTCTCTTCCCCTTCCAGCACCCCCATGAGGCTGAAGCTATCCCAGAGGCTTCTTATTCTATATTCATTTCTTTTGGATACTTTCCGTTCTTTTTAATCTTTAAAAAATTTTTTTATTGTTATTCTATTACAGCTATTCCAGGTTTTCCCCCATTGAACCTCCTCTACCCATCCCACCCCCCACTGCCACAGTCAATCCCCACACCATTGTCCATGTCCATGGGTCATTAATACATGTTCTTTGACTAATCCCTTCTCTTCCTTTCCACCATTATCCCCCTTCCCCTGCCCCTCTAGCCATTGTCAGTCTGTTTGATGTTTCCATGCCTCTGGTTCTAATTTGCTCATTAGATTCTTCTTATAAGTGAGATCATATAGTATTTTTCCTTTGTTGACTGGTCTTATATCACTTAGCATAATATTCTCCAGTTCCACCTATGCTGTTGTAAAAGGTAGGAGTTCCTTCTTTGTTTCTGCCGCATAGTATTCCATTGTGTAAATGTACCAGTTTTTTGATCCGTTCATCTATTGATGGGCACTGAACTGCTATGAACGAAGGGGTGCATAAGTTCTTTAAACAGTGTTTCAGGATTCTTAGGGTATATTCTCAGCAGTGGTATCACTGGGTCAAAAGGCATTTTCATTTTTAATATTTTGAGGAAATTCCAGACTGTTTTCCACAGTGGCTGCACCAGTTGCATTCCCACCAACAGTGTACCAGGGTTTTTATAAACAACAACCAACAAACTTGTTGTTTGTTGGTTTATTAATGATGGTCATTCTGACAGGTGTGAGGTGATATCTCATTATGGTTTTAATTTATATCTCTCTGATGGCTAGTGATGTTGATCATCTTTTCATATTTCCATGGGCCCTCTGTATGTCCTCCTTGGAGAAGTGTCTATTCAGGTCCTTTGATCATTTTTTAATTGGATTGTTTATCTCCTTGGTGTTGAGTCATGTGAGTTCTTCATATATTTTGGACATTAAACCCTTGTCTGATGTATCGTTGGCAAATATGTTCTCCCATATGGTCAGTTCCCTTTTCATTTTGATGATGGTTTCTTTAGCCATGTAGAAGCTTTTATTTTGATGCAGTCCCATGTGTTTATTTTTTTCTCTTGATTTCCCTTCCCCTAGAAGATATATTGGCAAAAAATATTGCTGCATGGGATATCTGAAATTTTACTGCCTATGTTTTCTTCTAGGACCTTTATGGTATCAGGCCTTATACTTAAGTTCTTTATCCATTTTTAGTTTATCCTCGTGTATGGTATAAGTTGGTGGTCTAGTTCCATTTTTTTGCATTTACCAGTCCAGTTCTCCCAATGCCAGTTATTGAAGAGGTTATTCTTACTGCATTGTATGCTCATGTCCCCCTTGTCAAATATTAATTGACCAGAGAAACATGGGTTTATTTCTAGGCTCTCTGTTCTGTTCCATTGATCTATGTATCTGTTCTTACGCTAGTACCAGGCTGTTTTGATTACAGTGGTTTTATAGTATAGTTTGATATCAAGTAATGTGATCCCTTCTACTTTGTTCTTTTTTCTCAGGATTGCTGAGGCTATTTGGGATCTTTTTGGGTCCATGTAAATTTTTGGAGTATTAATTCTAGATCTGTGAAATATGCTATTGGTATTTAATAGGAATTACATTGAATCTTTAGGTAGTACAGACATTTTAATGATGTTAATTCTTCCAATCCAAGAACAGAGCATATGCTTCCATTTATTTGTACCTTCCTCAATTTCTTTCTTCAGGGTTCTATAACTTTCCAAGTACAGGTCTTTCATCTCCTTGGTTAAATTTATTCCTAGATACTTTATTTTCTTGTTGCGATAGTAAATGAGATTTCTCATTCTGATATTTCATTGTTGGTGTACAAAAATGCCATCAATTTCTGAATATTGACTTTGTATCCCACTGTTTTGCCAAATTCACTTATTAGGTCAAGTAGTTTTTTGGTGGAGACTATAGGGTTTGTTATGTATACTATCATGTCACCTGTAAACAGTGACAGTTTTACTTTTTCCTTTCCAATTTAGATGCCTTTTATTTCTTTTTCTTGTCTGATCATTGTGGTTAGAACTTTCAGTACTATGTTGAATAAGAGTGATGAAAATGGACACTCTTGTCTTGTTTCTGATTTTAAGGGGAAAATTTTTATTTTTTCCCATGGAGTATGATGTCAGCTGTAGGTTTCATATATATTTCCTTTATTATGTTGAGCTATGCTCCCTCTATTCCCACTTTGCTGAGTGTTTTTATCATGAATGGGTACTGGATTTTATCAAATGCTTTCTCAGCATCTGTTGATACTGTCATGTGATTTTTGTCCTTCATTTTGTTTATGTGGTGTATTACATTTATTGATTTGCAAATATTGTACCATTCATGCATCTTTAGGATGAATCCGATTTGACGACGGTGTATGATCTTTTTAACGTATTGCTGGATCTGGATTGCATATTTTGTTGAAGATTTTAACATCTATATTCATTGGAGATATTGGCCTGTAGTCTTTTTTGTGTATGTGTCTCTTCTTGCTGTTTCGACCAGTTGTATTTTTACTTCTTTATATTCCAAATCGCCGATTTGATTCTCGGATTGATCTACTCCACTGTTGATCCCTTAAAAATTGTTCTTTATTTCAATTAGTTTATCCGTTGATTCTGAGTGGACTTTTTTTATGCTACTGCGGTCCTCGCTAAGCTCCTTGAGCATCCTTATAACCAGTGTTTTGAACTCTCCATCTAGTAGATTGTCTTCATTTTGTTTAGTTGTTTTTCTGGCATTCTGTTTTTTTCTTTCATTTGGGCCATGTTTCTTTGTCTACTAATTTTGGCAGCTTCCTTGTGTTTGTTTTTAAGTAATAGGCAGAGCTGCGATATCTCCCAGGCTTGGTAGAGTGGCCTAATGTTGTAGGTGTCCTATAGAGTCCAGTGGCACAGCCTCCCCTATTACCCAAGCTGGGTACTCAAGGAGCTCTCACCATGTGGGCTGTATAACACTCCTGTTGTAGTTGAGCCTTGATCGCTATTGGCATGTCCAAGGTCAGCCACCAATTGTGTTCCGTGTGGGGTCATGAAGAATAAACTACAAAGCAGTCTGCAGATGGCTGCTACTCATGTTGGGCTTAAGGATGCCCAGGTGAGGGCAAGCTGTGAACCAAGCCTGGCTGCTGCTAGTGCCAGGCCTGGGTTAACTTAACAAGAGTTATGGGACTTGCTGAAACCAGATGCTGCTTGTATGAGAGCATTTAGGAAAAACTGAAGCATGAGCTGAGACAAGCTGTTTGTATGGAAAAGTTACTGGACACAGCTTGGGTGGGACTGAAAGTTGGGTGGGGTAGGGCCTCAGGGAATCACGAGGGTGGGGCAAACAGAGTGAGCCAGGTTAATGGAATGTCAGATATGGTGCCCACCTGCCAGCTCTGTATGGAGAGGGCTCAGAAAGGAACAATGGCCTCAAAGTACTTTGACAGCACTTCTGTCTGGGAGAAAGCTGCCCCCCAACTCTTGCCCTGATGCCAGATAATTCAGCTCCTCCCCGTATGTCTCTGATGCCTCTCAGTCTGCTGCCCCTACACTGGAGGTCAGAGTGAGTCCAAGTAAGTTTATGCACGGGCCCTTTAAGGGGAACAGCCTGAGACTCCAGTCATTTCTATCTTCCACAGCCTCAGTCCCCACTGGTTTTTACAGCCAGAATTTATGATGGCTTCCCTTCCTGGCACTAGAGCCCTGGGCTGAGGAGTCTGATGTGGGGCTGGGACCCCTTGCTCCTCAGATAGCCCTCCTGATTTTTATCTGCCACACATGTGTGTGGGACCCACCTGTTCTGTCTTCACCCCTCCTACCAGTCTCTGTGGTTTATTCTTTAATTCCATAGTTGTAGGAGTTCCATTCAGCTCAATTTCTGACAGTTCTGACTGACGGTTGTTCTATAGCTTAGTTGTAATTTTGATGTGTTTTTGCGAGGAGGTGAGCTGTGTTTACCTGTGCCTTCATCTTGTCCAGAAGTCAATGATGGAGTTTTAGAGGTTAAAGAACTCCTAGTGATATCTTGTTCAAGCTTCTTATTTTATAGCAAGAAAAAACTGAGGCCCAGGGAGCGGAGTGATTTGCCCAGTTTTTAACGAGTTCCTAGCAATGCTGGTTGTGAGTGCAGGTCTCTGAACTTTCACAGAAATGGTCTTTCCACCTCTTAGGTAGGTGTGAAACCCAAACAACTCGGTCCTCAAGAGCAAAGAAAGTGTCTTTTTTGTTGTGTGCCCTCCACTAGAGCTTGTGCCCCTCGCCTGATCCTTTCCCCAGGAACCAGCGCCGTCCTGGGTGCCATAAAAGCGTGTCATACACCCCGATTGAGGAGGTAAGTGCTGGCACCAAGTGCAAGGCTGAGGCGCTCACCTGAGCACTGCAGGGTCCTTGTTTCCTCACCTAGGAAATGAAAGGACGGATCAGAGAGCACACACTCCCACAAGTGCTTTCCTGTTTACTAAGCACTGTCCCATCAGGATCCACGTGATGGTTCCAAAGGCCTGGGAAACAGAGCAGGTGCGCCTCATCTCCACCCACACCTAAGAGAAGTAAGGCTCAGAGAGACTGTCACCTGCCCTGTTTGTACATAACTACTGGGTGCCAGGAGCATGACAGGAATCTAGAGGCGGCCCCTGACTCCACACCGCTTGCTCTTTCTTCAACCCCAGGCTGCTGCCACTCCAGGTGATTCCTAAGGTCCCCCCCCCCCCATAGGGAAAGACAGAAGATAATGGAGGATGAGGGACAGGGGAAGGAGGAGAAGACAAAGAAAAGGAATTCAAATCTATGGCTTTGTGTGGGCACACACCTTTTTACCTCTTCTTACTAAGATGACTCATGATAAACCCTCCTTATTTCATCACTGGCACAGTTAAAAAGAAAATGACTCATAGTTAGACTCACAGTA
>PVJD01019504.1:0-11531 GCA_004026545.1 Mormoops blainvillei
TACTAGTTTCATGTTAACAAACTCCTTTTGCTTTTTCTTGTATGGGAAGCTCCTTATTTCTCCTTTGATTTTAACTGATAGCTTTTCTGTGTAAAGTAACCTTGGTTGTAGGTGCTTGCTTTTCATGACCTTGAAAATTCCATGCCACTCCCTTCTGGCCTGAAATGTTTTTGTTGAGAAATCACATGACAGTCTAATTGGTGCTCCCTTGTATGTAACCATCTGCTTTTCTCTTACAATTCTTAAGATTCTCTCCTTGTCTTTAAGCCTTGTCATTTTCATTATGTGTTTTGGTATAGGTCTCTTGCAATGCAACTTGTTTGGGATTCTCTGAGCTTCCTGGACTTGTGTGTCTTTTTCCTTCACCATATTAGGGAAGTTTTGTCTTTATTTCTTCAAATAGGTTATTGATCCCTTGCTCATTCTCTTATCCTTCTGGTATTCCCATGATGTGGATGTTGTTATGCTTCACGTTGTGCAAAATACATCATAATCTCTCCTCTTTTATTTTTAATTATTTTTTTCTTTTTGCTGCTCTGCCTGGGTGTTTTTTTTTTCCTACTCTTTCTCCCGGATCACTGATCTGACCCTGTGTTTCATCTAACCTACTGTTTATTCCTTCCAGTATACTATTTATTTCATTCTTTATTTCTTACTGATCTTTTTTTGATGTTTCCATATCTTTTTTTCATGCTGTTGAGTATCCTTATAATGATTACTCTAAACTCTCTATCTGATAAATTTATTGCCTCTATTTCATCTAGTTCTTTTTCTAGAGAATTCTGTTTCAGTTGGGGTCTCTTCGTCTTCCCATTTTGTCTTCTTTGCATTTTCTGTCTTAGTTGTTAAACTGATCAATGATACAGCTTCAAGCTGTATCAACAGGCTGAATTAAGCATCATAGGGTGGGACAGAGTGATTCTTGTGGGGGAGCTCTTGCTTCCCTTTGTGCTTATGCCACATGGAGAGGAGTGCTTTGCCTGAGAAAGATGGCACCTGCATATGGGGAATGACTCAGCACTGAGATCTTGGTAACTGTTCTTTCAGTTCCCTCCCCAAACCTACCAAACCCAGACTCCCCTCAAGCATCTTTTGTCCACTCTTCCTTTGCTCTGCAGGAGCCAAAGGTAAGAAACTTCAAACAATTTGTGTTTTGGTCTTTTAAGAGGCTCTTTGCATCTTCAGATGTCTCTCCCTGGCAGACAGAAACCCTCCTGCTTTTCACAGCTGGACATTTTCTAGGTTTCTTTGCACTGTTGCTGTAGGCTGGGGAGCCCCACTTAGGGGTTTAGACTCCACACGTTTCAGGGGGGACCCCTGACCTTCTGGGATGTCAGCTGCCACGCATGGAGCCAAGCCAGGGCTCTTGCACCTCCTCTGTATTCCTTACCAGTGTCATTGTGATGAATTGTTTTTCTTCTGTCCATCCTTGGCTATAAGGCTTCTCTTCAGCTAGTGTTTAATTGCTTATTCACAATGATTTCTTTACAATTTAGTTGTAATTCCAGAGTGGTACTGGGATGAGTTTTGTGAGCTTCTACTTACTCCTTCACCATCTTGGATCCCACCAAATCTATAAAGAGTTTTTACAGCTCAATAATAAATAATCTCCCTTGAAAAATTTAAAAATGAACAAAAAATATGAACTGAACTTTCACAAAATAAAATACAAAAATGTACAATAAGTACATGAATAGATTACTCAAGATATCAGTCATCAGGGAAATGCAAATTAAAAATATAATGTTACACCAACTAGAAACATTAAAAATAACTAAAACTAAAAAAAAAAAAATCCTAAGCTTTTGTGATGATATAGAGCAACTGGCATTTTAAAACATTATTAGGGAGAATGTAAGACAGTATATTCTTTTGGAAAACAGTCCGACAGTTTCTTAAAAATAAACACATATACCCATTATAAACCTCAGTCATTTCAGTCCTAAGTATTTACCCAAGAAAAATGAAAGGTTATATATACAAAAAACCTGTACATAGACGTTAATAACAACTTAATTTATCATAGCCCCAAATTTGAAACAACCCAAATGTCCTTCAAGAAGTAAATAAATAAGAAATGCTATATTCATATAACAGGATACCTGCCATCAAAAAAAGGAATGAATTATTAATATACAACAAAATAAATTAGAAAATATCAATGCTAACTGAAAAAAAGCTAGTCAAAAATAACACATACTGTAATTTCCTATTTATATGAAAATATAAAAGATACAACTAACCTAGAGGGACAGAAAGCAGATCATTAGTTGCCCGGGACATACAGAATGAGGGATAGATTGCAACGTGGCATAAGCAATCTCTTGATAGTAATGAAAATAGTATGTATCTCAGTTTTGGTAATGTTTTCATGGGTGTATTTGTTGTCAAAATTCATCAAACTGTACAATTTTAATGGATGCAGTTTATTGTTCATAAATTATGATTCACTATAGTTGATTTAAAAAAACCAAATAATGGCTATATTACATTTTATTTAGTCTTTATATGTATAACCATTTGTTTAGTCAAAATTTTATTATTGAATATTTGGGGGAATGCTTTTAGTGAATGTCCTGTCAAATATGCAAATTCAAATATTATATTAATGCAATCCAGGGATGCACCAGAAAGAAGAACTGAAAGACTGAGAGCCAGATAGACAGGCACCAGAGAACCAAATGGTTTGAGAAGACAATGTTTTTGCCAAGATAGTGGCATCTAGCAAAAAGAGTAAAACCTCCTTTTCTCCAGCATCAATGAAAAACATTTTGACAAGTACTTTAGTCTTCAATTTTTATGCCTCAGGTGTAGAATAGCTTCAAAGCTTATTCAAGTTTCTGTAGCCCTGTGAATGCTAGTGTTGGATAAAATACAGTGTTCGACAGTAGCCCATGAAACAAATTTTCCTGGTAGAATTTATGAAAAATTTCAGAGACTGTGGTACTGAGTGAATCCTATTTGGAAGCAGAGAGCTAACATCCTATTTTATAAAACCTGGGATTAAACAAAAGTCATTAACCTTGTTCCTGACACCACCTAAACTTCTTGTTAAAGGTGCTTCACTATTTGAGATGAATTGGGATACAAAGTTTCTTCCCCTAGCACTTTTTGGAAAAGGAAGACTATAAATCCAAGACACTACTGTTTGTTTTTCACTGGAAAAAAGCAGATCTATTTACTATTTTCTGACATTGTGGAAGCCTTAGTTACCTATAAATTATTCAGTTACATCACAGAGAAACAAAAGAAATGAAGGAGTTAATACTCCAAAATTTAATTTCTGGTGACAAAATTAGGCAACAGTGACAGTTTTTCCTTTTCCACACTCTTTTATACACACACCCATTCTCTTTCTCTTCATCTTTTAATAGGCACCTGATACGTTTCTTCCTTTATTTTATAAAAGCATTTCAAAATACGGCTCACCCAGTTCCAAATTCCTTTTAATTTTATAACACCACTAAACATATACAGATGGATGCTCATTTGAGTATTTGAGAATACTCACTGAGATACATATCAGTCCTTAATTGAGTATTTATTAGGTTATATACTCTTCCTTCATTGGAACATTATATTAATGACAGAAAATGGCCTGGATTTAAAATTTTTTAGATTTAACTATTTTTAGCTTATGTAGTGATGTTGACTAAATTCATGGCAATACAAATGTTCAAGATAGACCCATCTTTTATTGTGTAATCAAGACAAAATTCCCAATTTCTAAATGTTTTGATTTGGAGTAACCAAAAGCTGCCTAAATTTAGATACTATTTCTTTAAATGCTTTAGTTAAAGTGCTGTTTTCAAGTAATCAATTCTTCAACTTTCAAAATTAAAGAACAATTTTCTCAAGGAATGATAACTATCTTGTGTGCTATATTTCCACTCCACTATGTGCTATTATATTATAACAATGCTAGTATTTAGTTTTAAAACTCATGTTGGAGACATTCAAAGTAACCAAATACTTGAAACTCTTGTAGAGATTTAGAATTTGATTAAAATAGAGAATTTACACTTTTTTGTTTCCACTTGGATACAGAAACATGAAAGAGTTTAAAGAGTAAAGTCTAACACTATTAACAAAACCCTTTTGGTTTTACTGCCGATATTATCAGTCTATTCTTGTATGATGTCAGCTGTTAAACATATTCCATCCCTGGACTGGCAGAGCACTAAGAAATTGACTTTACCATCTGGCTTCCTAGCATTTTTATCAGGTCTTTTTAATTCGGTTCAAATCGGTGATCCCCACCTTTCTCTGGTTCTACCTTTTTCAGTACCATTAAGACTGAACTCATTTCCAGTGCAGTGCAGTGTGCTCAAATGAAACTTAAATTGAATAGAATTTCCCCCCAGGTGTTCACACCTTACATATGCTAGCAAAAGTCATGTCATGCTTACCCAGTAGTGCATATAATTCAATTTTTGTTTCATTAAAATATGAAGATGTCCATTACATTAAAAAGCCAGACAACCTTAAGAGACCTAAGTGAAAAATGGGACCATAGTTAGAGAAATTAGAGAAAGATTTCTGCAAGGTAAGGATAAAGAAATGAAGACCACTGAAAATTTGCTCTTGAACTGAAATTGCTGAAACAATGTGTACAATAGAGATACTAAAATATTTTCAAGTTAAACTTGATATTGCACTCTCTTACAAAAATACTTCCACAGGGTTGATGAGAATATAAAAAAAAAAAACTGGCCCAATTTGGTTATTTCAAATCTCTCCTGTTAACTTAAAATGATCTCAATTTAATAAAATTCTAACATCTGCAACGGAAAACTGGTCAGGCAATGAGAGCTCATTTTTCCTCTCTGCAGCAATAGAACTGACTGAAGGTCGTATTACAGTTAACTTGAATTTCTTCTCTTGAGCTAGTGTAGAGCAATCATTCCAATATAGTAAGCTTACTATCATAATATTCACATCAAGATGGTCTCATATTCAAATAAAATGGATTTCCAGGGGAGCAGAGTAGTTTTTAGGAAGAAGACAGAAAGAAGCCTTATAGGATGAATACTTTGTTGTAATTTCTAAGAAACATCTAAAGCTTTAAAGACCATTATTCGCTCTTCGTTCAAACAAATGCTTTCCCCCAACCCTCAATGGCTTTATGTAGGTGTGCACAGTAAACTCAAACAGAACCAAAATTATTGGTTCTTTCTAACTCATTAAGGCAGTCCTGGGAAAGTCAGGTCCCATATCATTTGAGTCCCTGCCATACCAACCTGCTAAATAGGAAGCATGGAATAAAGGATTGAGCAGATCAGATCTTTCATTCACATACAATCTGGCATGCATAAGTAGATTAAATTGTAATGTTAAATTTAAAATAATGATTATGGATTTCAAAGGTGGAGAACTTGAAGGTTTTTCATACATAATGATTTTCTATGCTACCCTGAGGTGTGGAATAACAGACCTAACCAACAGATCCACTACCCTAGAATTCTACACACTATCTTTTTCTAAGTGGCTCTAGGATACTTCTATCTGAAACTTCAAGGATGAATTTCCCATTCCTCCTTAGAATATCTTGCCCACTCCCCAGCACAAAGCATACCAGTTTTGAGAACCTGTGTGGTGCAATCCCTGTTCACATTGAGTTTGGAAGTTTGTGGGTGGGGGCATCCACATTCAGATGAAAATAGCACAAAGGGAAAATATTATAGCCCAAGAAGATAATTTTTCACTCAGTTTTGCTCACCAGAGTATAACTGCTCAGAGTTTCTGGATATTCTCCTCTCTAAGAACTTTATAAATAAATGCATGCTACCAGACCTGCATACTTTTAATTTATTTCTAAGTGGTGGCAGGGTGTCATTCTGGGGTGAGAGTCAACCTTCATTACTCTAACCAATAGCTAACAGGCTTATCTAGAAGTTTAAGTGGCCCTGAAATAATTTTATTTATATATATTATATATATAGCATATATATAAATTTATATATATATATAATTTTAGAATCCTCTCCTAAGTCAGTCGAACCAACCACAGATTATTAAATTCATCGTATTTTTCCTTTTTACACATTTTCTTACTGCAGGTGTCCTAAACCATTCAGCAAAAGTGTAAGATAGTGTAGAACAAGTATAGAGCCATGAAACCCATGGAGAGCAAGTATATAGACCCATGGAGAGCAAGTATATAGACCCATGGAGAACAAGTATAGACCCCGATAATTACAGGATAATATGGAAACAAAATAACCCTTCTAAATGTTGAAGTTTAATACCATCTGTTCTTTTCCTCTGCATTCCCAGTGGAACAATCGACTCAGTTTCTCTAGGCACAAATCTTTCATAACTTCTAAACTTTATGAGCTCTCTTCCTGGCAGGATTATACACCATATCATGTCTTTCCCTCAACTGAAACAGTCCATCACATTTTAACCCACCAGGTCTTATTTGTCCATCTCTATCATACTCCAGGAGTGTTTTTAAGAACCAGTCTTAACCAGAGGGATAACTTCATTTTGGCAAACTTTCCTCTCCCTGAATAACAAGTTCAAATTCCTTCAGGGTTGATTTCTTAGTAGATAAACTTGGTAGCACAATGAGTTCAAAGAGGAACATCTCCAGAAGGGAATATAGTATTTCCAAGCCCCTAGAGATCTATATCACTGCAAGAAAAGAAGAAAAAACAACAACTATGCCTCCGCACAGTATTTCTAGGGTCTTGTTAACAATCAAAGATCTTAATCTTTTGTTTCAGACACTAAAAATGGCAATATTGCCTTAACAAGAAAGGCAACTGCCTTCCCATGGGTTTGCTATTTTTCTCTCTTGGCACAAATTGTTACTCATCCCTGGAGAGCAGGTAATTACAAGGTTTTTGTTTCACAGACTGTCTATGGCCTAATATTTCAGTACAAGTTTCCAGGTAAAGAAGTCACCTTGTGATTTGTAGTTGTGCTAGCCATAAATCTTGCTCATAGGTTAGGAATGGAGTCCAAAATGTATCAGTAATTCATGTTATGCTATGATATCTCATTTAGCTTTAATATGATAAAGTGTGGCAGCTGCAGCCTGTGCCTAATTTTGACCTCAAAAAGAAGCCTTGCTGTGTGCAACAGAAGGTTTCAGAGTCCACCATATAAAAAAGAAGCTGTTTTACCCATCAAGAAAAGTTTAGTTGTATATCCAGCTTCTTATTTTTGAAAGCTGACAGAGTTTGCAGGGATGACTCTATGGTGTCTGAGGTTTTCCTAGTTTCAGATTTCAAATGATTAATCTTCATAACACTCCCAGATCATTATTGTCATTTTTATTTTTCAGGCTGTGGAAAACGAAGGCAAAGGTTCATGGAAAATAGATGGAAGAGATAAAATGGGATGAGACAGAGAGAGATTCTGTGTGTGTGTGTGTGTGTGTGACTTTTCAGTTTATCTACACTTTTGATAATTGGAAGTGACAGACACAAAAGCCAATTCTCATACCAGAAGTATGAGAGACATGAGAATTTGCCATTTAGCTTACCTTTATGGCTTTCATCTTTTTAAAATCTAATGGATTGTTTCCTGCTATACCGTGTGCCAAATGCATAAAAATATTTCAAATATCCAGAGGAAATTCACATCCATTGATCAGGGTTTATATATTGATTTGTGGTTACAAGAAACCCATTCTTTCCATGTCTTTCTGTTGCAATGAAAATGGAATGTATAAAAATTTGAACTGAAAGAAGATATGTAATGGAAGAGAGTGTTCTGCGTTTTTTTTTTTGTTTGTTTTCAGAAAGTTGGTTACATTAAGTCATGTTATTTATTTATGATCACAATAATAGCCTAAGCCCACCCTGATACTCCCTGAAGTCGTCCAAAAATCAAATGGTATACTTTTAAGGTTTTCATTATACATCTGTTTATTGCAGAAGCTTGTCTGAATATAAACCTGAAAGAAAATATAGATATTTTCAGGTTTATGGGAATTATACATGAACATGAATACACACATATGCACACATTGTATGCAACACTCATATCGTCCTTTCATAGAGAAGTTTATCATGTTCCATCCAAGGAAAAAAAAGTTATATTGTTTCTGGTCCATAGAAATATATAATCAAAACAAAATGATGCAAATAGATATAAAGAACATATAGGAAAATTGAAAGAATAACTATATAAGTCTGAAATGAAATATATGAAAATTAAGCTGTGGTAGATTCTTGGAAGAGGCAAAATTTACAAAATTTTGACTAATGGTAAAGAAACAGCTTGTTTAATTGGAAATAGAATGATATTCCAAATAATCTAGTAGAGCAAGGCTTTAAAGTCGAAAGATAGACTTTAAAAGTTAGAGGCAGATGACTGGCAAAATGGACATTTAATAAAGCTGGTCTCTCAGAAGGTAACACTTAATAGGCTAAGACAAATTAACTGAAAATATAACAATTAAAGCAGTCAATTGGTCAACTTCTTTGCTTCTGGTCAAGATGAAACCTAACGTATTCCTTAAATATTGGCAAACATCCAAATTTTTGAAGTTTTATAGATCAGTTTCTTTATTAGAACAGGTAATTTCAATAGTTTAAATATTTTCTGACATGCTTTTTTACCAAACTAAATTCTACTATTAACATATGAGCTTACTTTAGAGGGGAAATGGAAATCAACAAATTTTATAAGATAATTCCCTGAATTTTTGATCTTGAGAAAAATATACCTCCAACTACTAAAATATAGGCTATAAGTCAGAGTCATATTTGGTTTCAGTTAATGTGAAAACATTGTTTAGACCTGAATCCATTGGTCAGCTGTTAAATCTTTCTGTTCTAATTATCACTACACTGCTAATCTTATTCATTTTCTGAGATGATGTTATAAGCATAAATAGTTTTCTTTTGGTTTGGATGTGACCAAAATTAGTAGTGTGAGAACTAAAATCCTTTCCTTGTTTTATGCATCAGAAATGAGATCTCAACATATCTGTTGGCATCAAGTAAATCCTGAAAAATGTTGTATCCCTTTGTAGCTCCGCTTTTATTTTTGTCATCCAAACAAAGAATATATTGACCTTTGAATTTTGATTCCAACTGCTTTACGTCATTCACTGAGCACCTGTTATGTCCTGGGTATTGTACCAATCCTTAAAAATGTACGAACTCTGGTCCAAGCCATTATCATCTTTCATCTGGACAACTGTAGCAGTTTTCTAAGTGGTTTCCCTGCCCCCTGAATGGCTTTTCTCCAATCTTGCTTTCACTGTGCAACTGGTCAGCTTTCCAGAACAAAAATCTAATTGTGCCACTCTACTGCTTAAAATGTTTTAAATGGTTTCCTTTTGGATGCTCCAAGATAAAGTCTCAATACCTTACTTTGGCTTCCATGATAATGCACAAACTTCATCTTCATTCTTCACCATTTCCTAGTTAGGTTCCAGACATACTAAATTCCTTTCACTTCCTCGGGTGCTCCACATGGCATCACTCCCTTCAGATAGACAAGTTCCTTTGCCTGCTCAATAGTCCCTCATTAGGCTATCTCTTGGTCTTTCTGGGATCTGAGCTTAAAAGCAGCCTCCTTAGTGTATCATCACAGGGTTCACAGTCTGAGTTGTGCAATGTTTTGTTAGGTTTTCTTACCTTATGCCTTCGTAAGACTTTAGTATATACCTCAATTGTAATGTATTGATCCACTTTGACTGCCATAACAAAATACCACAGACTGGGTGGCTTAAAAAACAGATTTTTTTCTCCCAGCTATGGATGCTGGGAGGTCTCAGATCAAGGTGCCAGCAAGGTAAATTTCATTCTGAGGCCTCTTTTCTTGACTTGTACGTGACCATCATTTCTCTGTGTGCTCACATGACTTCTCCATTTTGTGTGGGCTTGGAGAGACAGAGAGCTCTGGTGTTTCATCTTTGTATAAGGACACCAATTCTATCAGATTAGGGCTCCACCTTATTGCCTCATTTAACCATTACTACCTTCTTATGGGAACTATCTCCAAATACTGCCACATTAGAGACTGGGACTTCAACACACAAAATTTTGGAAGAATACAATTTAGTCCATAGCGTGTAACATTTATTACATTTTATTATTAAGACATATTTAAGATCTGTTTCACTTCCTAGACTGTGAGCTCTGATATAGGAAGAACTTAATAAGTACTTTTGAATGAGTAAAGAAGGATAAGACGTAGTCTGTTCCCTCAGAAAGCAATAAATATAACTCATTAATGAGACATAAGTAAAACTTGTTATAATATAGCATAGTAAACTAGATTATAATTGTATGAACAAGGTACCATTGAAACAAATCAATAATTTATTAGTTCTTACCTGGATGAGGGTGAAGATGGAGTGGGAGAGAGAATCAAGGAACAATTCACAAAGGAGGTGATGATTGAGCTGAGTTTTAAAAGACTTCCTTGTTGCTTTGACTATCACTATAATTTAGGTTTGCGTCCAAAGAACCAAATCTGTAGTGGCTTCTTAAATATGTATTTCCAAAGAGATACTTGAGTTGTGCTGTGTAGGCTGCTTCCTTGAGCTTATAAATCCATGCTGTGCATCATAGTAGCCACTAGCCAAATGTGACTATTTAAGTTAATTAAAATTAAATAAAAATAAACATTCCAGCCCTGGCCAGGTGGCTCAGTTGGTTGGAGCAGCGTCCCAAATACCAGAAGTTTGAATGTTCGATTCACAGTCGGATGCATACCTAGGTTGTGGTTCAAACCCCAGTTGTGGCGTGTACAGGAGGCAACCGATCGATGTTTCTCTCTCACGTTGGTGTTTTTTTTCTCTCTCTCCTCTCCCTTCCTCCTTGGATAGGACTAAAAATAAACAAACAAACATTCTGTTAGTCTCTGTAGCAACATTTCAAGTGCTCAATAGTCACGTGTGGCTACCATATTGGACAGCACAAACTATAGTATATCATTACTGATAGAATGTTATAAACAATGCATTAATTCTTCTAATAAATCTGTGTGGAGCATTTAATCTTTGCCTGGCATTGGGTTAGATATGGTGAACACAAAGAAAAATATGGCAAGGTTTGTAACTTCACAAATCTCACTCAAGTGAATTGGCACTGTTCTATATCTGCAATTTGATTCATGATGAATTGCATTTGTTTATTTTTATAAAGTCCAAGGTTGCTGTCTCTAGAAATCTTGCCTGTAGCTTGTTAAAATGGAGATTTCTCAGATGCTCACAAATCAGAACCATAGCTCTGAATGGAATTTTGAATAAAGCCAGTACTCGTTAGGCACCCATTATGTGACCACCCTATGCTGAGTACTATGAAAAATACATAAGAAATATAATACAAAATATCTTTCCTCAATGAATTTATAAATTAATTAAAATGTTAAATGCAAAATGAATTTATAAACCATGAATATATTTCTATTATTAAAGTAAAATTGGGGAGATGAGATTCACATAAATTTAATAAGTAGAGAACAATAAAAGATAACAAAGTGTGATATTACATAATATAAATTTAGGAATCCTATGCAAATTCAGAGCTGTGAAAGAATTATTTGAAGTAAAATGTTTAAGG
>PVJD01019505.1:0-11536 GCA_004026545.1 Mormoops blainvillei
GATGTTCTAGTGCAGTTTTTCAGGTATTAATTCTGCTTAGGGTTCACATAGCTTCTTGAATATGTGATTTCATGTCCGTTTTGGAAAATTCTTAGACATTCTCTCTTTAAAAATTGCTTCTATTCCAATTATCTCTTCTTTTTCTGGAAGCACAATCACACATATATTAGGTGTTTCTATCGTGTTCATTCTCTTAGGTTATTTTTTTTTTTAAGATTTTTTAAATTTATTTTTAGAGAGAGGGAAAGAGAGGGAGAGAAACATTGATGTGAGAGAGAGAAACATCAATCAGTGACCTCTCATACGCAACCCGACCAGGAACCGAACCTGCCACCCAGGCACGTGCCCGGACCGGGAGTTGAACACGAGGCCTTTCGGTTGGCGGAACGCCACCAATCAGCTGCGCCACACCGGTCAGGGATCTTAAGTCCTTTTCTGCACTTCTATTCTTTTTCCCCCTACGCTTAATCAGGATATTTTCTACTTGCCTCTTCTCCATTCCCAACTCTTTTGCTATATTTGATACGCTGTTAAGTCAATCCACTGAATTCTTAATTTCAGTCATCTGACTTTTACTACTAGGGTTTGCCTTCGGCCCTTTTTATAAATTCTAGTTCTCTCTGAAATTCTCTACCTTTTCATCTATTTCATTATACAAAACAATATGGTTATTTTAAAATCTGTGTTTGATAACTCCCATATCTAGGTTTCTGCAAATATCTATTATGCATCTTTTTCTCTAAGTTTTCAGTATTGTTTCCTGTTATTTGATATGCCTGGTCCTTTTTTATTGAATACCACTGTGTATTAAAAATTGCATAGCTTCGGAGATTTTCTTCCGCAAGAGGAGAGTGGACTTCCCTCTCTCAGGCTGGGTTTCGGTCTCTGAGGCCGGGCCTGTTGGGCCTCGCCCCTGCGCTGCAGCCTTCAGGAGGCCTCACTCGAAAGCCTGGGCCGCCTTCCAGGCCCACCCGCCCCCACTCACATGTCTGCGCACCAGCGCTCGTCCCTGGGCACCGAGAGCCAGCCCACAGGTCTGTTCTTTCAGCAGACGGTTTCTGCCCGGCTTCTCAGTACCTCAGCCCACACAGGCGCCACCGAGGAGGGAGGAAACCCCTGGAGGAGGACTGCCTGTGGAACCTTAGCTTCCCGTGCTTGGGGTTCTCTCTAGGCTCTTGGTCCCTCGAGTCCTCACTGCCTTGGTTCTGCACTTCTTATTGTCCTTCCCTAGCCCAAAGGCACTGTTAGAGGTTCTCGGCCACTGCTGTCCGCCCACCTCTGTGCCTCAGGCTGAAAATCAGCAAAGTCCCAGAGGGAACAGGCAGCAGCAAATGTAGGCCTCACCTCGATACATTTCCTTTCTCCCTGGAATCTTCTCTTCCCTTAACTCATGCTTCCCTCAGGGGGCTCCAGTGTCTTCAGCCATCGATACTGTAGATTTTATTTGGCGTTTATTATTTTCTTGAGGAAGAGTTAGCCTGATACTGGCCTCTCTGTCACAGCCAGAGCCAGATAGGTTCTTAGGAGAGCAGAGAACCCCAAGCGATGATGCCCGTGCCAGCAGTGACAACCCATGGGACGGTTCGTTTCACATGTCGACTTGACTTGGTGCCCAGATATTTGGTGCCCACACATTTTTCTGGAAGTTTCTGTGAGGGTGTTCTGGATGAGATTAGTGTTTAAACCAGTAGACTGAGTACGGCAGGTGGCCCTCCACAGCACTGGGTGGGCCTCGTTCAATCAGTTGAAGGCCTGAATAGAACCAAATGCTGACCATCCACTGAGTAAGAGAGAATTCTCCCACCTGATGGCCTTCAAACTGGGACCTCAGCTCTGCATATTTTGGACTCGCCAGTCTCTGTAATTACTTGAGCCGATTCCATATAATAAGTCAGATATGGACATAGGTATAGATTTAGGCATAATCCCTTGGTTCCAGGTCTCTGGTGAGCCCCACCACACTCATCTACAACTCCATTGCTCAGGGTGCCCCTTGGCAGTTGGAAATGCTGTTACCTCTTTTCTGGATCTCTTAATATTGTAGAATAGGGTTTTATTTTGTTTCTGTTCACTGGTGTATTAGAAAGCAGTGTCATTAAGACTGTAACAGGGCAAGGATCTGACAACACCCATGAGTTTCCCGACACTAATGTCTGAACAGGGTGCAAAAGGCAAATGGAAATCCATGTTTATTTTGTGTCATTGCCTATGGTTGTGAACCAACCTCATCACAAAGTCCCGGTCAGCTGGGCTAGACCCACTCACATATGCCACAGACCCATGGGACCTGTTCCGTCCAAACCCAAATCTGGACTATTGCTATTAAGATTGTTTAAGACAGAAAGCCAATAGCAGATGAGGGGACAAGGGATTGTGGGGGTGGGGAGGTATCCAGAGAGCAAGCTGAAAGGGAACGCGTTTGCCCCCATGCCCCATGCCTGGCTGCCCATGTGGGAAAGAAGGTCGCCCCCCGCAAAGTTGGAGGAAAGGATGACCAAGTCTGACTGGAGGGCCCTAGCCCGGACCGACTTACTACCGTAGGTCTGTGGGGATGTTAGAAGGCGAGTGAGGTGGCCACGTCTTCTCCTGGGTGGAGAAAGAACCAGAGATGAAAGCTTCTTCCTTGACTCACATGTTAACCCACGGGCTCTGCACCCATGGGCACAGTTTCCAAGTCCAAATCTCAAAGCCAATGCCTACAAAACTTTCAGACCACTAAATGTTTAAATATCAGGATAGCCTGGGCAGAGAAGTCCATTAACTTTAGCACCAAATGGAGAAAAATGAATGAGGCAACACTGAATCATATGAGGCTGTGGAGATGCCTTGATCGACTTTGTGTTGGAGGGGGAAATATTTGTCAAAGTAATGGGGATCCCTCACATAATGGGTACCTGCAGCCTAGTCTTAGCACCCACCATATACACAGGGAAAAGTACAGAGGAAAAGATGTTTAATCCACACCCACTGCTCCCAAGGCTAGTGCCGCCCCCTGCTGGTGACAGAGGGTCACTGATCCATCCTGGAAGCAGGTCAGCGTGCCCTCTGCTCCCTGGAGGCTGCGCTGAGGAGTTGTAGGAGGACAGGGCTGCCAGAGAAAACACAAGATGCCCACTTACACCTGAATTTCAACAAATAACCTCTTAGTGTAAGGACAGCCCACGCAATATTTGCTACATACTCAACAGTTAGTTATTGTGTATGTAATATTTGAACTAACAGCGCGTCCTGTATTTTTCTAAATCTGGTAACCTAGAGAGGAGTGTATATGGTCGACACTTAATGAGAAGTCAGAAGAAACGTCCGTCCAGCTATAGTGCAGGCCGTTCTGGGCACTGGGGGAGTGGGGGTGGCGAGTTCGGTTAAAAGAGGACTGAGATAATAAAGTCTTGTGAGATGGTGCCAGCTCAGACCCCCCAGCATCTGCTGGCTGAGCAAACCTGGGCCAGCTTGCCGAAGGGTGAGGGGCACGTGGCTCAGGTGGCCCCTCACCTGGTGGACACCCAGCCTCTTGCAAAGCTGCTGGCAAGGTCACCCTAGGCCACTGCAAAGCCTGCAGTCAGGAACCTGGCCTCTTTGTCTAATCCCGTGTTCGTCGAGGTCATGGGATCACAGAAAAGTTTTCTTCCCATAACACTGCCGAACGCCTTGTAGCTTCAGTGTTCTGTGTCGCCCACTTAATTAAAGAATAGCTCCCTGTGGTCTGGGTCATGTTTTCTGGCGTCCTTTCTTTTTCTCTCTCTCTCTTTTTAAAGAAGCACCCAAGGCCTAAAGAGGCAGCCGTCCCACCCAAGGCCACCCAGGGCCGCAGGAGCACGCCTGGACAAAGCCCTGGGCGCCCTTCCAGCACAGACTCCCAGGCAACGTTTCCCTGCATGCCACACGCAGGAAAGCCACAACGACAAGAGTGGCAGCTGTGGTGGCCGAGGATGAGGCGAAAGGCGCTGGTGTGAGAGGTTACGGGGGTTGAGAGGCGAGTGAGAGGAAAATCCTCTGGGCTGAAAGGGGAGCAAAACCGAAGAGTGAGCGGGACTCTTCCTGGGAGCAGAGCTGCCCTTCTCAGCACCTGGCGCCCTGGGCTCACACTGCTGGGCTACTAGCCCTGCACCTGGAAGACAGAGGCTGGCCAACGGGGGCGGGGCCAGCTCCTGAGCCAGGGCAGGTTGAACGAATGGGCAGACGGGCCGGGGGTGTCTTGGGGCATGCATGACGGACCGGAGCCCTTGGAGCCACAGGCCTCCCTCACGGGTGACCTCGGCCACCGCCACTGGGCCTGGCTGCCCATGCCTGCAGCCTCCGCGTGCGGGAGGAGACGCCATCCTTGGCTCCAATACATTTACCGCAGGCTTTCCTCTCTGGGTTCAATGCCCCTGGCAGCTAAGGCCTGAGTCTGCAGGGCTGGGAGCCTCCTCTGGCCCAAGGGGTGGGAGAAAACCAGACAGACCTTCCTGCATCAGTCGACACTGCCACTGCAAGGACCCCTGTCACGTACACCACCCCCTGCCCCCCGCTGGGGCTGCAGGGCTGAGTCCGCACATGCCAGCATTGGCTCTGAGACCACCCCTGGGTGTCCAACCCGCCAGGCTGACCGGACCTGTCTTTAAAGGCCACAGTTTCTCCATCATCTCAGCCTCTCTGGAAAGGGGTCCAGAATCTAATTTTTCCCCAAAAAGGATTGGGGCTTTTATGTAACTGCACAATATGAAAGAATATACCTCAAGATTTGTTTTTAAACACAAGAAAAGCCATTTGAAAGAGTATGAAAAAAATGCAGAAATAGATACGTCAATCATTTATATCGTCCGTACGTGTGCGTTGAATTCAGTTATAAGCTCTCAGCTTTTGAGGCTACATAACTTTAAGTGACAAGAGAGAGCATGAATGGTTGTGGGTACAAAAACGCTTCTTTTTTTGTTTGTTTCCTTTTGGAATACAGCTCCAGTTGGTCTTTATCTTCCTGCCCCGATTTTAAAAGGCACAGAAGTATTGTTCAAATGACTGACACCTGCAATGGTTCTAAAAAGGTCAAGGATCTGCCACGGATGTGACTTAGCCAAGCTAGATAAGACGATCTGAGCAACTGGGCTTTGAACCCGAAGCTCAGGTTTCAGGTAAGCAAGACAGATAGGAAACTAAGTCGGGATTCAGATTTTTCACCACCAGCCACTGCGTTCCTCCCCGAGAGAGCCCTTAGCATACCTGTGTCCCAGGGCTCAGTGAGTAAGACACTCGATGATGCCATCAATTGTGTGACTTGGCAAATGAGACAGAACTACTCCACGAACAAGGACTTTTCAAGCCCCTCTACAAAAGCTGCCTTTAGTCATGTTTAATCACATGAGTCTTACATGATCACAGTTTGCACGTCATAAATCCATGAAAGCAAAATGAAAAATAAAATTCAGGCACTCAAACCATCCCCCAAGTGCGTCCTATTAGCCTTTTGCTATATATTTTTCTTATGTAATACATACATTGCTAAAATAGACACGTAGATGTACACACTCACACTTACACTTAAAATGGGATCTTAATCTCCATAGTGCTTTTTAAACTTTTTTTGACAAAATAACATATTCTTTGAATGACTCTCTAATATTCTGTTTTTAGGTGTGTCGTATGTAAGTTTTTAGTTTGAATTTCTTTTTAAAGACTTTTTAGTTGCTTCTTAATTTTAAAAACACCAAGATGCCTATCCTTGTAATGTATCTGTGGAATAAAAATGCTCACTCGGAGGATATGCGGATTGTAGGATACTGTGATCGTTTGTAAATCAGATTCATACAGACACATGGATCCATCCCTTCATGCTCTCTTAGCGAGAGTAAACTGTCTGTGGCTTTGTTCCTGGGGGGTTAGCTGTTAACACCGTCGTGTACAGCACCAGTCCCCCCTATTACTCTTATTTTAAAAACAGATTTTCCAGGGTTTTTCAGGAAAATAATTCACCTGGTCAAATTTTAGAATCCTCTTGTCAGGGTCCCAGAAAACTTGCGCTGGGACGTTGATGGGCATCTCACTGAATGTGTCCATAAACTCAGAGAACGCGTCCGTCATAAAATGTAGTCTTCCCCTCTAAGAACAAGACGAACCTCTTCTCTTAACTCCCATCTTTGCGTGGCCCTACCCGAGCTTCCTTTTCCCTTTTTCTTTTCTCCTACAGCTCCTGCCCATTTCCTGTTAATCTCATTTATGGGCATATTACATATCATGTTGCTTTTGTGCATAAATCTTCCCTTCCACTGGCTCTTATACTATAAACAGGAAACTGCAGACTCAAGACTCAACTGAGCACCTGAATGAACATTTTGGACGTCTACACTGTGTCTAATAGCATCTCAGTTTTCTTCTGCCGCCTTTTGCAGAGCTGTAATGTAGGTCATCTGTGTGTAACGGTTATTTTGTTTCCTCAGAATGATTTATTACACTCAGGGCCAGAGACGGAAAGGGTCATCTTGATATTCGGACTTGCAAGCAAGATGGTGGCCAGTTTAGCAGTGATTCTCAGCAAAAGGTAGCCTTGGGTGGCAAGTTCTAAAATTAGATTTGTCCTCTCCTGGCCCAAAGCCTCCAGTTCTGTAGCTGGAGAGGTCATGATTCATCTGTGTCTGTAGACACAGAACAGCTCCTGGTTATAAATTCTTTTTTGGTTCCCATCACATGAACTCGCAGCCTCTAGCCGCCCAGACCCAGCCTGGGAGAGCCCCCTAGTCTCCCAGACAGAGGATGCCCGCCTGCGTTCCATGGCTCTGCCAGCCTCTCCCATCTTCAGCGTGTGTTCCCGGGCAGCTGTGTTTCCACCACGTGCTCCAGCGATGAGAAGCTTTGCCTTCTGCCCAGGGTCCGCGGGGTCTCGGAGAGAGTGGGCAGAGATAAAAAGACAGGGGTCTTTCCCGGATTCCCTGTGGGATCTCGCTCAGCCCTAGACTCATGGTGACATCTCAGCCCACAGTGTCTTGGGGACAGGAACGCCCAGCGGGGTGGATGTGGAGAGCTGGCCCCACTGCTGCTTTAGGTGTTGTCTCTTCGTTGGCTGTCCCTTGGCTCCCGATTCTATCGCTAGGGCTTTGTGTTCACTTCGCTTCTCGTTTTAGGTCCCTCCTACTCCCGACCAGAGCTTCTCCAAAGAGAATCATTATTTCCACTGCCCAGGAGGGAATACAGGAACAGCACCTGTGGGTGGTGCAAACTGTGTAAAGAACAAAAACTCAAATGGCTTTTTCCTCCAGTTCTAAGAATTTGGCAACTACTTAAAAATAACTCTGAAATCATTAACATTTCTGGGAAGTACATTACTTCAAAATTTTTCAATTTCTGCATCGTAAAAGGCAGTTCCGGAAAACGGTTTGGGTGCCTTCTTGAACTCTAGGGCTTCGTCCGTCTGGAGTTTGATTCCCATAGATGCCATTATCGCAGATCAATCGTACGCCTGCACCTTTTGTCCTCTTTCAAGCTGACTGGTACACATTTCCCATAAGCCTCAAACACAAGCTCATACCTGCCCTTCCCAACTTCCTCCACAGTCATTTTATTCTAACCAGGACTTGATCAAAACTATACCAGTTAGCCCCAAAGAACTACATAAAGTGGTAACAGAAAAAAAAAGAACACACACACACTTAAATCCTAGCTCCACTATATGACTTTGGAGAGTTACTTAAACCTGAGCCTCAGTTTCTTCATGTGTTAAATGGGCATAATAATGTCTCTGTTTTATTAATAATCGTAATAACAAACTCCTTTGAGCACTAAATTGTGTCAGGTACTTTGCCGAGTACTTAAATCTTATAGTTCTTTGTTTTTTAATCACAGCTTAATAACAAAGAATTAAAATCTAGAACTCTAGAGGATACTCTAGGGCTGACAGGATCTCCAAGGAAGGGGGGTCCCCTCCTCGAGGGGTTCAGTTCTCACTGGAAAGGTGCTACGGCAGCCCACTGTGTCAGTACAGTTCACCGGCTCGCAGGGGTCAGCGCCGGTCCCCAGCCCCTCAGCAATCAGGGGTAGGGGCAGCTGGCATGGCACACAGGCTGCAGTCAGAGGCTGGCTGTGCAGATGTGCGGAGGGAGTGTGGGCTCTGGTGAAGACAGGAGGACACATGGTGTCAGTGTCAGCGGGGCGACAGCATCGGAAGGGCCACAGGACACAAAAATCCAAAGGGGTAGGTAAGGGAGTGGAGCAGGGGCACCAGTGTGGACAGGAGGCCTGAAGCTCACGAACTCACGTGGAGGGAGCTGTGTAATGGCGGTCACCATGCTGGGCCAGGTTGCAGAGGGGCTGCGCATTTCTGGCATGTTCTGGATGTCCTCACACCCACACAGCAGTCCTCCCACTATCCTCCCACCAACATCAACCACCATCTGCTTGAGCTACTAGAAGCCAGAGTGAAAGCCAGTTTCCTCCTGCAATGCCTCTCCAGCGCCCCCTACTGAGAAAGCTTAACAAGTTCACTGTGAAGGAAACAAACGCATAAAGGAACCACGTCCATTATCACAGAGCATGTACTGAAGAGTGAATTTGGAGAAGGGGCAACACATTGATACTTATCAGACCCAGAAGACAAAGAGAAAGTTGCACATTGACTTAAAACTCTGAAGATAAAATTAATTACTTGAAATTTCTAAAGAGTTTGATACTGCATTTGTATCACTGTTCTTTTATTTGAGTATTATGTTCTATCGTTTATTTCTATTGTATATTTCTACTGTAGAAATATAATATCTAATATTTCTAGATATTAGGCCTTACCTTTAGTATCAGAAAAGTAGGAAAACAGTGGGTTAGATTGCTATTTTGGCTCACAGAATTTCTGAAAAACAGGCTCTGAAATAATGCTCCCATATTAGTACCCCCAAATAGCTTTGGCCCTGCTGGTCTAAGCCTGAAAATGGGTTTTCCCATAAGAAGTTCAACTCCCACTCAGCCCTTTTTGCTTTCCCTGGCCCGTGACCCCTTGGCTAGCACGACCCAGTCTGAGCGGGACCTGGATGCTCTTCTTGGCTCCAACAGCCCCGCCCCAGGACGGTGCCCAGGATCCTGGTGTGCTGGCTGGACGTGGGTCTTGCAAGGTATGCCCTACCCAAGTCATGGAAGTCCCTGTCTAGGTCCGTGTCGTGCAGCTGCTGGAGAGGCACCAGCCACGTGGCCTGCTCTCCTCGATCCTAGAGTCGGCCTCTCGACCTTCAGAGCATCTTCCACCTGCTCTACATTGCTCTCAGCCAGAAGAGGGAATTGCGTAAAGTGCCTGCACATGGTAAGTGCCAAGTAAGTGCATTTAAATACAAGTAAATCCTTGCTGTGTGGCGTGAGGACATTACCTGGAGCTTGCTGCTTCCGGAAAACAAGTGGTACAGAAATACGCCCCGCCCGCCTTGGCGGAAGAGTTTGCAAAAGCGCCTATGTTCCCTCACCTGTGATTTAGAATAGTTTCACTCCCGGCTATTTGTTACATGAAAACAACTATCAAATAGGAAGAAACTCGAAATGGAATGAAAACTCGAGTTGAAAAATTCAGATGTTACGAGGCACCGACAAACAGGTTCTGTGCAGGGCATGGCAGCAGGGTGGACGTGGAAGACGCGGAGAATCCCCGATACCCCTCCACTGGCAGTCAAAGGGGGGTGCGTGGGAGTCTGTTCCCGTGAATCTTTCAGAAATAAAGGCTTTCAAATGTTTCAGACCTTGCCACTGTCACCTTCATAGGAAGCACACAAATGAGAGCAGTGTTGTGGGACTGCTATTCCAGGAGAGTGTGGCAAACAGCTGATAAAAGTATCAATGGAGCCACTTAACGTAGAGCCGGAGCTGCCCTCCCAGAGGAGCTGCCCGGCACGCCTTAGGTCTCAAACCTTGGGAAGCTTAAAACATGGAAAAGTAAACCCTTGGGCTGGGTCTAAAGCAATAGCAACATGGTTTTCCAAAGAACTGTTCGTAAAGATGACAAGAAAGCAGTTATTATGACTGTTGGGCTGCAAATTAAAAAGACTGCTTAGAACTAGCATCACTACGTTGTTATCTGCAGCAAGAGAAATGCCTTCCTCCTACTGATGCCATCGTTCTTGCCCCCTGCCCATAAATGCCCACGGCCTCTGTCTGCTCATTGCAACAGTATTTGGCCTTCTGCCTGAATCAATGTTTCCCAAATAGCTATTCCTTTCTTTTTTTTTTTGTCTCAAATAAATGCTGCCGCCTCTCCCTTTCAAAGGCCTTTGTGTTTTTACGTTAACAGGGTCAATACCACCAGTACGCCTTCAGCACGACTTATCGTGGGTTTACTCGGCTCTGTGACTACTGGGCTGCCCACGTGCTGACTCCCACCGTGAGGTGGCGAGGGCGCCCTCGTGGGTCTCTGCATCTCCACATCATTCTAGCCTTTTCCAGGGATGATGTAAAAATCCCCTCTGTCCCTGGGGAGGAGGAGATCCGAGCCACACCTGGAGGCTGGGACTATGCAGTGAGGATTGACGGCAGACGGGGCGGGTTCCTGTGACCGACGAGGAAGTCACTGCTCCGGACCAGCAGGACAAAGACAGTGTCCTCCTGGTGGTAACAGGCAGAGGATGGGCAAGGAAGAGAGGAACCACAAATGAGACTCCATTTTGAACATTGATGTGCCTCACATCGCGTTAGTCCTTGGCCTATATTTTCTCTTTATTTTTGAATTATAATTTTTAACTTTATACAAATGGCATATAATGTAAGAAACAAAACTCTCCTATAATCCCACCTTCCAGGAACAATCAGTGTTAACAATTTGGTTAAAAACAAATAAACAGATAAAAAAATAAAATCGACCTTCTATTTCTAAT
Source organism: Mormoops blainvillei (assembly GCA_004026545.1). Taxonomy (NCBI): domain Eukaryota; kingdom Metazoa; phylum Chordata; class Mammalia; order Chiroptera; family Mormoopidae; genus Mormoops; species Mormoops blainvillei. Next base: position 10,809 of record PVJD01019505.1, read on the forward strand.
AATGACAGAAAATGTAATATGAACCAACCATCCCACTAAAGACAATGAAATTATCGGGATCAAACATTTTTCAAAAATCTCCCTTGAGGCATGAAAAAAAGCTAATAAACTAGTGAGCGTCGCTGAACCAAGTTTCACAGAAGGATGAAAATCCAGAAAGGTAAACCGAGGCCACCATTAACAAGGAGAGATTTGCTGATCTGAAAGAAACTGCTGATTGAGGAGAGGCTGATCAAAAGCTATGCAGCATTTCTGACCTCAGCAAGCCACGAATAAACGGCACCCGAAATGGCCACTTCACAGATCTCTTTACAACAAAAAGCCACAGAAGGAACAGAAAAATTGGAATTCACATATAGCCCATGACACAATTCAAATTCGGCCCAAAATGTCTACTTTGCTCTCTGATAGATATTTTTCCTCTGCATTGCACTCTGTTTGAGGTTCAATGAGTAAGAAGCCAGACAGATCCATCTGAACGCCCTCTTTCTTCCTGGCACAGTCCCGGGCCGCTAAGGTATGAAGTTATACCCTGCGTGCAGACGTCGGGGGGAGCTCAGCAAGGGGGCTAGGCTGGTGCGGCTCTTCCTGAGCCAGCCTCAGCACTGCCCAGGTGACTTGTGTGGCTCCGACAAGAAGGAAGCAATCGCGTCAGACCCAGCTCTGTCCAGCGTGCAGAGGTCATTTTGTAGGATGGATTCATCTGGGCAGAAGAGCGGTCGTTGGTG
>PVJD01019506.1:0-11529 GCA_004026545.1 Mormoops blainvillei
CTTCTTTGTGGCTCTCTGAGCTTCTTGCACTTCCTGGAAATCTATTTCCTTTGCCAGATTGGGGAAGTTCTCCTTCATTATGTTTTCAAATAAGTTTTCAATGTCTTGCTCTTCCTCTTCTCCTTCTGGCACCCCTGTGATTTGGATGTTGGGACGTCTAAAGTTGTCCTGGAGGTTCTTAAGCCTCTCCTCGTTTTTTTTAATTCTTGTTTCTTCATTCTGTTCTGGTTGAATGTTTGTTTCTTCCTTCTGCTCCAAATCGTTGATTTGAGTCCCAGTTTTCTTCCGTCCACTGTTGGTTCCCTGTATATTTTTCCTTATTTCACTTTGCATAGCCTTTACTTTTTCCTCTATTTTGCAACTGTACTCAGTCATTTTTGTGAGCATCCTGATTACCAGTGGTTTTTAACTTTGCATCTGATAGGTTAGCTATCTCTTCATCACTTAGTTCTGCTTTTAGAGCTTTGACCTCTTCTTTCCCTTGCTCCATATTTTTTTGTCTCTGGCTCACTTGTTATGTTGTAAGAGGTAGAACCTTAGGTATTTTCCAGGGTTGGGCAACTGAGGTGCTGCTTTGTGGTGGAGGGGTCCAAGAGGGAACAATGAGGCCTAGTCAGATCTTGGAAGCTTTCAGTCACTTCTCCTGATACCCACAGCAAATTGGGCCCTTTTGGTGCTGGTTCTTGGGTGGTTGGGTTTGTGTACGTTCTAGGACTCTGAGGGTTCCTCCAATGAACTGTCCCCTGAGGTTGGGAGTTTCTCCCACTGCCACAACCCCCACAGATTTTAAAGCCAGAGGTTTTGAGGCTTTCTTTTCCTGCACTGGAACCCTGGGTTGTGCAGTCTGTCTCGCTCCCCTGTTGTTCCTCCCGGTTTATCCGCACACAAATGTGGGACCGCCAGCTGCTACCTTGCCCACCTGGCCCTCCAGCTGCCACCTTGCCGGATCCCCTCTGCCCTGGCTTCCCATCTCTGTCTCCGCCCTCCTGCCAGTCTGGATGAGTGTTTCTTCTTTAACTCCTTGGTTGTGGACTTCCATACAGTTTGATTTTCTGGCAGTTCAGGTTGTTTTTTGTTTTTAAATTTATTATTGTCCTTCTTTTGTTTGTACAAGGAGGCAAAGTGTATCTACCTATGCCTCCATCTTGGCCGGAAATCTAAAACACTTGTTGAATAAGCACATAATTGAATGAATGCGTGATTAATGGTGAATAAAAGAAAAAGAACCCTAACATATATAATCATGCTGTGGAGATTAGAATAGGGAGAGAATTTCAGGAGTAAAAATGAGCCAAAGTTATATATGTAACATATATAATGTATAATATGCATCAGTTACATATATATTTAGAAACAGAACAAACTGAACAAAGGAATTGCATCAACAGGTGAAGATAATGTTTACATTATAAAAAGCAGGCATTTTTCAAAAGCAAATAGTATTTACTAAAAGAATAATAATAGAGTAAAGTGGAATAATAAATAGTATATTTGTTCTGCCCATATTAAAATAGGTTAACATAATAGAAAGTAAATTTTGGGGGAAACTGAGTCTTTTGAGCAGAGATAGATGCAGTTATCCAGCAATATTTCTGCTCAAACCATCCCTAAGAACACCTGTCCCTGGAAGGTAGGACAGCCTTGCTGAGGACAGGACAGACAAGTGTTTATATAGACAGCCTCCAGCAAAACTGCGGCATCATAACAAGAGCCTTTATGTAACAATTTGCGGCTTAAAAGGAACTTTGTATACAGTATTTCTTTTGACCCTCAAAGAAACTCTGTTGTCTGTAGGCTTGAAAAACTAGTTTTCAGAGCAAAGGTTTCACTCAGGTCATCAACCTGCACCCCCATCCTGGACCCCCCCAACCCTGTGCTCTCCTAGGACCCCCTCCCTCCTGCCCCCTGCAGCAGGATTGCCTTTCCCAGAGCATCCAGTGTCTGGGCTTCGGCCTCCCTCCCTTACTAACGCTATGCATAATCGCTATAGCTACTCTTTGTTGGGCATGTTCTCTTACTTCCAGACACTTTGCTAAGTAATTTATGTAGAATCCCATGTAATCCGACAACTTTTTGAGGCCCTCGGGTACTGTTATCACCATGGGGACACTGAGGTTCAAAGACATTAAGTAACTTGTTCATGTCACTCAGCCAAGTGAGTGGCAGAACTCAGAGATGCTGCACAAACTTGCTCTGTCTCAGCGCCACAAGACCTTTCCTCTACCACTAAAACTTACCTGTCTCCCTTCATTCTTCTACAAGTACCATATTTTGCCGTGTATAATGCGCACTATTTTTGCCCAAATTTTTGAGGGAACATAAGGATGCACATTATACATGGGTAGTACTAATTCCGCATCTATATAAATGTTTTAAATTCTTTTATTTATGCTTATGCATTCAAAGTGTAACTCTAGAAAAGAATAACAATATCCGTATGCAAAATAATACACTGGAATACGATAATCAGTTTTGTTGAACTTATAATGAACATGCAATAAAAGCAGTTTCAACCAACGATTCAATGAAATGAAACAAAGAGTGATATATTATCCACAGAGTAAGACAGGTGATGTCGATTGTTATCCACTTGATTAGGTAGGTGGTACCAACTTTATTACCATTGGGTGAACAGGACAACATTTCTCTTTGTACACTTTAGGCAGGAGAAATTATTGGAAAATCCCTTGGTATATGTCAAAATGGTTTTCGTACACTGCAGGCTGTAAGCATATTATTAAGTATGCCGAAAAGCACGGCAGCAGAGCTGCCGTCAGACACCCTGGACTCCTCCCACAGAGAGCGCCTTCAGATCGTGGAGACAGCAGGAAGAAAAGCTCCTTCAGATGCCAAGACAGAAGAAGGCCAAGTGCGGGAAACCTCCAAAGTGGCCGGAGGTGGAGCAGGAGGTGAAGGCCCGCATTCTGCAGCAGCGTCAGACCGGGATCTCAGTTTCGACCAAGGCGATACGAGAAGGAGGGAAAAGGACTGCACGAGAGAAAAACACTGACGATTCCTCAAGGACACCTAATGGTGCTTTAGAAGGACTGAGCGTGAGGACACAAACAAAACTTGCCCAAATACTTCCAGCAGCCAAAGAGAATCAAGTTTTGGAATTTCATTCTTATGCTATCAATCTTCGAAAGACTTACAACTCTGAGCTGTCCCAAATTGCCAGTATGAATCAGGTCCCACTCACATTTGATGTGCCATCCAACAGAATGATGGACGTCAAAGGAGCAAAGGCCATGGCTGTTAAAACTGGTGGTCATGAGAAAACATATTTCACTGTTGTTCTAGCCTGTTGTGCCGATGGGACAAAACTACCACCTATTATCATCGTTAAAAGAAAAATGTTTCCAGAAGAAAAGATTCCAAGTCGAGTTATTGTCCACGTGCATGAAAAAGGGTGGATGAGTGAAGAAGTTATGAAAATCTGGTTTAACAAAGTCTGGTCACAAAGGCCTGGGGGATTACTTCATAAAGCAGCTTTGCTTGTTTTTGATCACTACAAAGCCCACGTTCCACAAAGTGCAAAAGCAGTCGCTGTGGACCTGGAAACCCAACTGGTTGTGATACCCTGTGGGCTAACCAGCCAACTGAAACCTCTTGGTGTGTCAGTAAAGAAACCCTGTAGGTCCCTAACGGAGAAAGAGTGGATGTCGTGGATGCAGTCAACTGGGAATGATTTAACACCTACAGGCAGGATCAAGAAAGCATCCAAGACTGAGATTTGTGATTGGATCCTAATATCGTGGAACGGTGTCAAGAAGGAAGTGGTTGTGAAATCGTTTAAAAAACGCAGCATCGACAATGCTATGGAAGGAACTGAGGATGATGAAATTTACCAGAATGAGGAAAGTGACTCTTCAGAGACACTGGTAATGTGGAAACTGAAGAAGGGGATACTTCTGATACTGACACTGAGGAAGAGTTCTTGGCCTCCTATGATGCGTAAATATCGTAAATTTGTTACTAGTACATAAAATTTCTTGTACCTTGTATCTGTTCTTGTGTTTTATAATTATTTGTTACATAAAATTTCTTGTACCATAACATATTCAAAAATAAATGCTAAAATTCTTTTATAATACAAAAAAACAAGTATCTACATATAAATAAATTAAAAATTGAATTAAAAAATTAAAATGAAAGATTTTTTCTTGCAGGTTTGGGCCAAAAAGGTGGGTGTGCATTATACATGGCAAAATACGGTACTTATTGAACACTTTCTATTGTTCTAGGTCCTGTATTTACAGCAGAGTCACATAGATAACATCCCTGTTCTCAAGGAGCTTACCTCTTAATGGGACAGGGGAAAAGATTAAACAAATAAAAGCTATTTAATAGGAGACAATAAATGCTGAGACTAGAACTAGGTGTACTGAGGGGCTAGAGAACGGTGGCTGTGGGGTGCTATTTTAGACAGGGGTGCCTGAGAAGGCCTCCATGAAGATGTCATGTACACAGAGACCTGCATGAAGCTGGAGACTAAGTGGTGCAACTCCCTGAGGGGCGGGCAGTGCCGGCGGAGGGCTCTCAGTGCTTTGACTCGACATGAATCAAACATACTCTTCGTGCTCTCTAAAAGCTTGACTTGTTATATGGGTCAAATTTGAAAATGATATCATTGTGCTTGGTCTGCGTGTTTAGAAAGCTGTGGTGTAGCCACTGCATTTTCAGACAGTGCATTAATTTCAGGTAACTGGTTCTCACAGCTGCCTGTGTCGCTCTCTCCTCTCAGTCCCATTAGCTCTGGAGCACTGTCTCTTGTAGAATTTAGCCCACACGACGCTGTATTATATTTACAGGGATTCAGGATTCCTCTCCCCAACTTGTCTATAGACCAGAGGTTTGATGGGTGTGTTTGGTGAACACATGAAGGAGTCTTGGTCACATGTATTGGTAGCAACTTTGGGATCACTTAGCCAATAAAGGAGGTTCTCGAAAATTCTTCCTAAGGAAGAGAATTGTGTAGGCACCACCCATGTGGGATTGTTGGAGCCTGAGAAGCAATCCATTTGTGTCTGCTCTGGGTGAGTGGTGGATAACTAACCCAGGACTAAATTATAGCACACACCTGGTTAGAAAGGACTGTTTTAACACTGAAAAAAATATATATGTAAGTATATAAGAGAAGAATCAAAGGGGAATACTGCAGTAGAAACTCTATGACGATGGAATTAAACTCAGTACAAAGAACTTTCTAGCCATTTAAGTCTAGTCAAATGCTTGTGCAATATCAACAGCTGGGAGACCAATAAGGGACATTGCTGTAGGGTCCCTACTTTGGCTGCAAGTAATGCAACTCAGGGCCCCACTTTACCCAGACTGAGGTTGTTCTCAGGATGCAGCTTTTAGTACTAAAACTGGAACCATCCCAGCAAACCAAGCCAGCTGGTCAACTTAGCCAGAAGGTTAGACCAAAGATCTGCACAAACCAGATATATATGTAGTTGGAGCTTAGTAAAGGTCTGTCAAATGAATCAAATTGTATGATTCTAGGAAGATTGCCCACTTGTATTTGGTAAGGAAAATTTTTTGTGGGGAAATCTTATCTTAAGAATTATATCGCTAAAAGTAATAGAACACATCCAAACTAGTTGAAGTGAAATGGAGATCATGGGAAGGTTATAAAGAACTCTCACAGATCAAAACTAGGAAAAGCAGGTAGGCCTTAGGGGGTTGGAACAGGGAAATGAAAAACTATTTGGAAATAAGGCAAAAGCCTCCCCCCCTCTCCCTACCCTACCCTTTCCCTCCCCCCCTTTTGCTTTTTCTTCTGCTCTGTTTTTTAAAAATATATTTTATTGAACTTGTTATTATGGTTGTCCGAATTTCCCCCCTTTGCCACCCTCTGCCCAGTACCCACCATTCTCTCCAGCAATACCCCCCTTAATTCATGTCCATGGGTTGTGTATATAAGTTCTTTGATTTCTCCATTTCCTATACCATTCATATCCTCCCCCTGTCTATTTTTTACTTACCCTTTACTCTTCTTATTTCCTCTACCTTTTCTCCCATTCCCACACACACCCCCAGCTGATAACCCTCCAAATGATCTCTATATCTATGCTTCTGTTCCTGTTCTGGTTGTTTGCTTAGTTTGTTTTTTTAGATTCAGTTGTTGATAGTTGTGAACTTGTTGCCATTTTAATGTTCATAATTTTGGTCTTCTTTTTCTTAAATAAGCCCCTATAACATCTCATATAATAATGGCTTGGTGATGATGAACTCCTTTAGTTTTACCTTGTCTGGGAAACACTTTATCTACCCTTCAATTCTAAATAATAGCTTTGCTGGATAGAGTAATCTAGGTTGTAGGTCCTTGTTTTTCATTACTTTGAATACTTCTTGCCAATCCCTTCTTGCCTGCAAAGTTTCTTTTGAGAAATCAGCTGACAGTCTTATGGGAACTCCTTTGTAGGTGACTCTCTGCTTTTCTCTTGCTACTTTTAAGATTCTCTCTTTATCTTTAATGTTTGGCATTTTAATTATGATGTATCTTGGTATGGTGCTCTTTGGGTCCAATTTGTTTGGGACTCTCTGTGCTTCCTGAACTTTTATGTCTATTTCCTTCACCAAATTAGGGAAGTTTTCTTTCATTACTTTTTCAAATAAGTTTTCAATTTCTTGCTCTTCCTCTTTCCTCTGGCACCCTTATGATTCAGATATTGGTACATTTAAAGTTGTTCCAGAGATTCCTAGGCCTCTCCTCATTTTTTTGAATTATTTTTTCTTCCTGCTATTCTGGTTGAATGCTTTTTCCTTCCTTGTGTTCAGAATTGTTGGTTTGATTCTCAGCTTCCTCCTTTCCGCTGTTGGTTCCCTGTAGATTTTTCTTTATTTCACTTAGTGTAACCTTCATTTCTTCCCTTATGTTTTTGCTGTACTCAATAAGTTCTTTGAGCATGCTGATCACCAGTGTTTTGACCTCTGCACCTGATAGGTTGGTTATCTCCATTTTATTTAGTTCTTTCTCTGGGATTTTGTTCTGTTCTTTCCTTTGGGCCTTATTTCTTTGTCTCCTCAATTCAGCAGCCTCCCTGTGTTTGTTTCTGAGTTTTAGGTAGAGCTGCTTTGACTCCCTGTAAAACGCACCCTTCTGGCTGAATGTAGCTTCATTAAACCCTTGGTTATCAGGCTTCCATACAGTTCAGTTTCCTGATACTTATGGTTGCCATTTGTTTTGAGAAATAGTTGTAATCCTCTGTGTGGTTGTGCGAGGAGGCTATGAATGTCTACCTATGCTTCCATCTTGACTGGAAGCCGTGCTCTGTTTTTTTTTGTTTTTTTTTTTTTTTATCCCTCCACACTTTTCACACTATTCTTGCACAGCACTCATCATGGTCACAACCCCAAGAAGTCTAAGTCCTGAAATTGGCATGACCTGTCAGTCATACCCATCATGCCAAATTAGCTCAGGCTCTCTATTTGAAATTCCTGAGAGGCAACAGCTGATTGGCCTAGGTGTGTCAGACCACCCTTGTTTCATCACCCGTGAATGGAAGGGGAGGGGCAGACCCATGTCCCATATGATTGTTCTAGGAGTGTGGACGTTCCTTAAATTCAGGGCAATGGTTATCTCTGGTGGGAAGGAAAGATGGAATGGGTACATAAATGGCTTTAACTACTTTATTTCTGATTTATTTTTGAAACTCTAGGGTGGATTTCCTGGTGTTTGCTATATTATTTTTCACACCACCATGAATATCTGAAATCTTTCTGGAAAGTTTTAAAAGGAGGGGCTCTTATTTTAATTAAAAAGAAGAAAAGTTGTATAAAACTGCATGTATATAGACATATACATATGTTTCAATGACCAGTTTTTAATAGGAGAATTAGATAATTCTTTGCTAATTTTTTGGTTCTCAAACTCTTCATCCTAGTTTATTGATAGACACTGTTTTATTTAGGAGTTGGTGATTCATTCATTTATTCAACAAACACTGATCGGATGCCCACTATATGCCAGGAGTGGCAGAAGCCTTGGACTTACAGGAAAACAGAGAACCTGGGGCTTACACGGGGAAATAGACAAGCAGTTAGGAAGCAGTTGGATAGAATTCTAATGTTTTTTAAATCTGAAATGAGTTTCTACGTAAAAGTGTGTCACAGTTTCTGTCTAGGAAAATCCTCAATTATTTGGGGGCAAATTGTCTTTGCATTGGAAAGAATCACTTGAGTGGCCCTGCTTGGTGATGGGAGGGTGAGTAGTACCAATTACTCTAGGACCAGGAGATAAAAAGACACTTGTATGTGTGCCTGACAGAAGCTGTTTTTTCCCAACTCTCTAGGCAAGCTGGGGAGGTGGGCTAGCTCAGACAGGGGCCAAGGAACTTCCTGGAATGAAAGGGAAGGAGATTTTGAAGTGGGTGCAGAGTTTTAGGTCCTTTAAGATGAAGATGGCTTCAAGGGACCTGATGGCAGAGAGGATATCAGGTGCTGAAGAGGGCCTCATAGTGACAGAAGGGTGTCTTCAATCCCTTCCAGAAGTAGACCCTGAGGTGAGCAAGGATTCATCAGTATGTGGTGTACTGAGGAGGCTGTCCCTGGGGAGAGATGTGCAGAGTAGGGGAGCAGGACTGATGAGGAAAGGGCAGATGTGCTCCCAGCAGAGTTCTGAGAGGGCGGCTTTGCAGATTCCACAGGGGACTCTGAAGTGGGAGGGAGGGTCCCAGTGAATCCCAGCACAACCCTATCATCAAATGCCACAAAGGGACTGGGCTGGCTGGTGAGAGTGTGTAGCGCCAGGACCTATGGTAACAGACTAGATGTGGGAAACTGGGGTCTGGAAGCAAACCTTAGCCCAGGCTCGGGCTAAACCAAGGAGCCACCTTGGGCATGCCCGTTCTGGCAGAGTTAGCCCCGAAGAGTGAGCTCGGGACCAAGAAAGGTGGACATAAGGCCAGTGAGCAATTGACCCATCACAGATACAGGGTCAGTTTTTAAAACTAAGGGAAGCAATAGCACTTTGAAAGACAACAGAGTGAACTACTAAACTCCTCAGAGGCACCAGCTTATTCTTGCCAAAGTATTTAATATCAGGGCTGGTCACTTCGAGTTGAGTGTAAGCTCCTGAAGTTGGTGACAGTTTGGTGGGAGGAGACCTCTTCACAACCCCAGGAAGCGAGTAAACTCCCTAGAAATCTGGCAAGTGGAAACCAGAGCCAGTTCTGACTTGAAGAATAGAGCGTTGTGACTTAGTTTTCACTCCAAGCTGGTGAAACAGGTCATACCAGTTATATACAGAAATAGGAAAATAATTTCAAGTTATGTAAGTGCCATGGCTGTAAAGTATGGATTAAAATGAGAGAGAATAATTAGGAGATATGGTTGGATTTGGAGGAGAGAGGGTGAGAGAGGTATCTCCAAAAACGTGGTATTTCAACAAAGCCTGAGGAACCAATGGTGTAGTGTAGGGGATGGGGAAGAGTTTCTCATGTAGTGAAAATAACATGTGCAAAGGCCCTGAGGCAGGAGACTGTTTGATGTGCCTGATAAGTATGGCCAAAATAAGGTGAGTGTGGCTCTGGACTGGTAAGTGAGGAGAAAATGGCTCCAATGAGACTGAGAAGGATGGCAGGGGCCTGGTCACCCAGGGTCCTATGAACCATATCAAGGTTTTGTTTGTTTATATTTTTCCCTAAGGGTCATGAGGATCCACTGAAGGAATTACAGCAGAGGGCTTAGAATCTACCTTAAAAAAATTGTTCAGGCTATCGTGTGGACAGTGTACTGGAGCCAGACAAGAATGGAGGCACCCATGGAAAAAGTCATCATTTTGGGACCCTATCACTTGGATTTGAAACCCAGTTATGCCACATACTAACTGTATGACTATAAGTGAGTTACTTAACTTCTCCACGCCTTGATTTTATCAACTCCAAAGTGCAAATAAAAATAGTGCCCATCTTACTGGTATATTCTGAGGTTTGAAAGATAATAATGTTTGATAAGCATTTTCACGCATAGTAAACTTGGTACAGAGTATACACGCAATACTAGTTGGCCAATGCATAGTTTATTACTGTGTATAGTTATTATTATTTTCAGTAGGAGAAGAAAACTGTTGGAGTTTTAGGAGACAAACAACAATCCCATCTCTCCCATCTGAGTTTGGAACCTGTGGAAAAATGAAACAAAGATAACAAGTAGGCATCTATTATATCTTAGTGACACCAGCTATGTGCCAGGCACAAGGGACAAAAGCATCTAGATAAAAGCTTATATTCTAGCATGGGTGAGGGGGTGCTATTGACATCTAGTGGGTGGGGCCAGAGATGCTGCTAAACATTTTACAATGTATAGCACACAACCCCCTACAACAAAGAATTGTCTGGTCCAATATGTCCAAAGTGGACTTCTGGCCAAGATGAAGACATAGGTAGATACACTTTGCCTCCTCACACAACCAAAAGATGGACAACAACAAATTTAAAAACAAAAAACAATCAGAACTGCCAGAAACTTGAACTGTATGGAAGTCTGACAATCAAGGAGTTGAAGAAACATTTATTCAGATCGGTAGGAGGGGTGGAGATGGGCAGCTAGTCAGGTGGAGAGGACTCACAGTTAGGTGGTCATTTGAGGATCAAGTATGCGAGACAGTGGCTGGTGGACCAGGTGGTCCCACATTTGCGTGCGGATAAACCAAGAGGAACAACTGGGAAGCGAGACAGACCCAGGGTTCCAGGGAAAAGAAAGCCTCAAAACCTCTGGCTATAAAAGCCTGTGGGGGGTGTGGTGTCAGAAGAAACTCCCAGCCTCATAGGAGACGTCTTTGGAGAGACCCACAGGGTCCCAGAATGTACACAAACCCACCCACCTGGGAATCAGCACCAGATGGGCCCAATTTGCTTATGGGTAGCAGGGGAAGTGACTGAAAGCCCACAGAAAGCCGAGCAAGAAGCATTGTTCCCTCTCTGACCCCTCCCCCACATACAGCACCACAAAGCAGTGAAGTGGGTTGCCTCACACTGGTGAATACCTAAGGCACCACCCTCTTTACAACATAACAGGAGCACTAAGATAAAGAAATATAGCCCCAATCAAAGAGCAGATCAAAACTCCAAAAATAGAACTAAGCAAGGAGGGAATAACCAGCCTATCAGAGGCAGAGTTCAATACACTGGTAATCACAGTGCTCACAGAAATGATTGAGTACAGCTGCAAAATAAAGGAAGAGGTAAAGGTCATGCAAAGTGAAATAAAGAAAAATATACAGGGAACCAACAGTGGACGGAAGAAAACTGGGACTCAAATCAACGATTTGGAGCAGAAGGAAGAAACAAACATTCAACCAGAACAGAATGAAGAAACAAGAATCCAAAAAACGAGGAGAGGCTTAAGAACCTCCAGGACAACTTTAGACGTCCCAACATCCAAATCACAGGGGTGCCAGAAGGAGAAGAGGAAGAGCAAGACATTGAAAACTTATTTGAAAACATAATGAAGGAGAACTTCCCCAATCTGGCAAAGGAAATAGATTTCCAGGAAGTGCAAGAAGCTCAGAGAGCCACAAAGAAG